>PVJN01026567.1:14746-29017 GCA_004026805.1 Lasiurus borealis | reverse complement strand
CTTCCAGCCAGGTATGCCAAACAGCCAACTTTTGGCCGGTGCGAGATTGAAGACATGATCACCTGGGAAGCTTGTCACCACCCCCCCCCACCCCCCACACACACTCACTCACACACACTCCAAGGCCCACTGATTCAATAGGTGAGAGACAGCCAACATCTGTGTTTTTCGCACTCTCCCTGAGGGATGCTGATATAGAGACAGGTGTGCTAAGTGACCAGCAGGTAGGACCCAACCCAGAGGCAGCAGTCAGAGGACTGGGTGAACCTGCCTGCACCTGAGAAGCACTGGGCCCACCAGCGGCTCTCAGGACTTTACAGGAGACCTGGGACAACACCGTGCCCCAACAGCGAGGAGGGAGCCAGCAGGCGCAGGGCTGCCCAAATTATGAGGGAAGAGAGAAAAAACAGGAGAGGGCAGAAACTGTGTGTGTGTCAGGGGGAGAGGGGATCCATGGAACAGACGTGCAGCTGAGGCAGCGATGGGGTGCCTGGGCACACTCCCCTTCCTGGGCCTACCCCCGTCCTCACCCCCTTCCGGACGCAACTTCAGTCTTCTGGGGTGTGGACTTCCCAAAGGGCCCCAACTAAACACCCCAACCCCATTCTGGGCGCTTAGCCTCTGGGTGAGCGCTGTGAGTGACCCTCAGCGTGATTCTGGCCCCTCACTCCAGAGGCGGCCACCCGTGGGACCCCACCTGCCCCTCCTCGTGAGGCCCAGACATCAGGCAGAGAGCCGTCAACCTCCCCAGTAAACACCAGAAGCGCCCGGCTCTCACCCGGGGACGTCCTCGTGACGTGCATTTGGAGGAAGAAACACCAACAAGTAGGCCAACATCTGGAACGTGGCTGAGGTTCCAAATGGCTCAACTCAAATGCTTCCTCGATTCTAAGCCGAGACGACAATGTCGTCTTTGCTGGCAGCTCTGGCCCCTCGATGCACCCTAGTGGGGTCCCTGGCCTTGGAGGTGGGTGAGGTGAGGGGCAGCAGGTGCCCATCCAGTGTGGTCTCAGGGGCCAGTGACAGGAAAGCCTGTGCCCCTCAGAGCTCCGGAGGTCGGGTCACAAAGTAGGGCTGGCAGCTCTATTTATAGAAGCGGCCGCCAGCAAAGATAAAAAAAAAAAGTGGGAAGCCAGCACGGCAGTATTTTCCAAGCTCACGCTATCTCGGCTTAATTTTGGCCCAAGCAAATAAATCATTAAGGAGGCGAGGAGTCCTGGAAGATCTGATGAAGAAGGGCTATTAAACAGCACAGCCTTAACTTGAATTATGGAAGGCTGCAGACAAGCAGCCTTATTAGTGTCTGGGCTAAGCCGTAACTCACGCTAACCGCCCCCTCGCCTCAACCACGGGACCAGACTGGGAGGATCCGCTGGCTTCCCGGCCCTCGGCATGTGCCACCTGTCCAGCTGTCCACGCGCTCTCCCAGTCGTTTAAACACCCTCCTGCAAAGCTGCAGACTCCAGCTCTGTCTTCCCCAAGCAGCAGCCACTCAGCGTCAGCACCCGTTCCCATCGGCAGGGTGAGGACGCACACAGCCTGGCTGCACTGGACTGGACTGAAGGAGTTTAAACGGGACCTGCCCACGCTAGCTTCGGTAAACACTCGCTGTGACAAGCGTGGCGTGGAGGTCGGAGACGTGGGCACTGGGGTTTGGGGCCTCAGCCTCCTTGCGGGTGAAGTGGGAGGACTCACTGCGGGGGACAGGTGAGCTCGTGTGCAGAGGGAGCTTGCTAGCATTTGCACCGGCTGGTGGAGGTTTAAATCAGACGATGCCCGCAGCCCTGAGCGGCGTCTGGCCTTTTGTAAGCGCTCAATCTATGATATTTAACAAAGAGCCACTTCTATTTGCGATAATCCCTTCCCAAACAAAGATGCCCTCGTGGGAAATTCATGGATAATGGTGTGGATTGACTGGTGTTGACCTTGCTGGCAACTGCAAGGACCTGAGTTCCAGGACACATAGGCCGAGTCACGTGGTCGTAGGGAGGCTGTGAACAAGAGGGCGGCGGGCTGGGTGGGAAGGGGAAAGGATGCAGAAGGCACGGGAATCACCCTCACATCAGCCAGCCAGGAGGGGCGGTGGCTGAGCCAGGCTCGGCGACGCCGGGCCTCGATGGAACGGGGAAGAGGCCATTTACAATAAAGAGGTCAGCACAGAGGGATAAGCAGACTAACGTGGCTCCAGGATCAGAGGGGGGTTTGGCGAGTGGAACGTGGGACTAGGGGCACCCCAGATGCGGTGGCCTTGTCCTCTGCCCTCCTTGATCGGGCAGCATCATGGGCATCACCTAGGAACTGGTGGAATGCAGAACCTGGGACCCCACCCTGCTTTCCTAAGTCAGAGTCTGCACTTAGCAAGACCCTCCCTGTACCTCCCTCCCCCAGCTGACGCCAAGGCACATTGAGGTTGAGAAGCACTGGTGACAGGTCTAGGGGTGAGTCCCACCACCATTCTCACTTTGCAGGTAGGAGACGGTAGGAAACTTAGGCCCAGGTCATCCAGGAATAAGTGAAGAGACCAGTTAACTCCGGTCTCTGATGTGCTGAACCTCGTTGTTCTACAGCCTCGAGTATGGGGGAGGCACTGAGAAGCCAAAGAGGGTCTTTGTGAGTGCCTGGGGCTGGGGGAGCACTTATCTAAATCCTGCCCACGTCCCAAGGCCACCCCCTAGGCAACCCTTCATCCCTCCCCCCGGCCCAATCCTTCTGCACTCCAATGTCCTCCATCATTTGTGTCAGGGTTCTTCAAGACAGGCCTATAAACTGCATGGAATTCTCATTCTCTCATTTCTGACCAGGTGTGTTTTCAAGGGAGATCGGAGGCCTGGGTTTTTTTTTTAATCAGCAGGTAACTTTGGAAAAGTCCTCCCAGCTCCCTGGTCCATTCCGCTTGCACCTGTAAAGTGAGGGTCTTGCATGGGCTGCAGGAACCGCATCTGGTCCAGCACCGATGCCTGGGGCCCTCCCCCTCCTGCCAGCCCCTGAAACCGGGAGACAGACGGCCTCTTTCCCCTTCTCTTTCTTCCAAAGGTCCGGGAGCCGAAAGCCCGCAGCCAGGCCTAGACACATCTGTTCGGAGGCAGAGTCTGCCCTCAAACCCACCACGTCAGCACTCATCTTCCTCAAATACACATGGGCACAGCTGGGGGGACACTGGCTGACACACTCACCAGCAAGTCACCACGGGGAGCTATGGAACACTTGAACCCAGCATTTAGCTGGATACAGCTCAGAGTGAAGGGGACACACGGTCAGCTCATTTGTAACACATTCACAGTGGCCTCCGAACCTCAGATGGCATTCCCATCCTAGCCACTAAAGGGTCAAAAACCTCCCACACCAGCATACTCCCCGGTGTGAAATCCCTCCAAGTTCACAATGTGGACCCAAATTTAAGAACAATTGTTTCCACATTTAATAACACTATGGGTGCTATACAAGTCATAATGGGCATTTTTTAAACCCACCTTTCCAACACCTACTATATATCAGGCACCAGCCTCGTCATTTTGTACTGCAATGCCAAAATACTGAATTGAATTGCAGAGCCCATAATGCAGCGTCCGCTTGGCTTGGACATGGGGACAGGTGTGCCCAGCATAGCTCGCAAGTCAAGGTGGGAATGGGTCACTCAGGAGACAGGTTTTCCAGGCGGCGGCAGCTGATAGCCAGGCCCCCTCTACCCCAGCCAACTGTGGCTCAGGTCTTGCTGCCCTGAAGGAAAGAGAGCTGTGCAGGGGATGGAGGCTGGCACCTGAATGTGCATTTACTGAGCACCTACTCTGTTCCAAGGGGTGCTGTGGGGTTGGCCACTTCAAAGAACTACCCCTTTCAGCAGGAGCAGCCGCAGCAGAACACACTTAGTGTGGCCTCCTCTGGGCAAGTCAGGGCACAGGAGTCCTACTCGGTGACATACACCTTACGTGAGGACCGACTGGATTACACAGCTCACAGGGTCTGAGTCCAACCCTGGGTTTAAACCCTCCTTAATAACAAAGTAATGCTAGTCTCCTGTATTTTAAACTAGAAGTTGAGTCACTCACAAGCATTCACCAGGTGCCCATGATGAGCTCAGCACTGGGCATGCTCCGATGGGTAATGCCGGAAAAGCTTCATTTCTGCATCAATGTTAAGACCCACAGCAACTCTGCAAGGTACGTATCATTATTCCCACTGCACAGATGGTAGAACGAAGGCTCCAGGGTGTTGATTTGGCAGAAGGGGGTAGACATGGAATACAAATCAAAATCAAAAGTTTATTCTGAAAGTCTGGAAGCTGCCTAATGTCCAAAATTAGGAGGTTGAAATAATTAAATTACGATACAGCCATACCATGGACACTCATGGAGCTGTTAACAAAGAACGAAGCAGCGCCATGCTAATCACATTAAACAATCACCAAGAAAGATTAAGAGGGAAAATGAGAGGCAGAGCAATGTTTGCAGTATGATCACACTTGTGTAAAATGTCTGTGTCATAAGATTCTGGAAGGACACATGAGAAACTGCTAACAGTAGTTGCCAGCAGGGAGAGGAGCTGGGGAGCTATGGGGCTGTGGGGGTATTTCTCTGGCTACCCTTTGGTAGTGTTTAAATCTGCTGCCATGCACACAGTTCACCTCTGAGAAGTAAATGCATCCTATTTTTAAATCCCTCTCTGTCCACTTCCCCACATACGCCTCCTGAGTCACCCTCTGTGCCCCAAGCAACTTCATCTCCATCTGGAGAAAGAAGACAGATCCGCAAGGAAAGTGAGAGAATGGGAGGAACAGGGGGAGAACTCAGTGCTGAATTGAGGGTTCAGGGGACAGAGCCCTGGCTGAGGGCTGGGGAACGGGCTGGATTCAGGGCAAAATCATAGGCAAGGGGTGAGGGGGAGCCCAGGCCTGGACCTGGTTAGGAGGAAAGAGGAGCCGAGTCCAGATGTCAGCAAGGCTGTGAGGATCGCGCCACCCAGGAGACACAGGGGAGTGGAGCAGGAAGGTCAGGAGTTCAGCGCAGACTGGGAGGGAAGCTCTGGTGAGGGCATGGTGTCCTTGTGGTCATCCCGGTAGACAGCTCTCTCTGGCCCTCATCAATACCGGGAACCTTGGCCGGCCGCCAGCCTCCTCTGCTGAGCCATTGCACCAATAAATAGTTGTTGGCAGATCAATTAAACCATCTAGGAACTACGTCTGGAAATACAATTTCCCCGGCTCGATGCAGGCAGACAAGTCTCTCTGCCAGGCAGGCCCGAGATCCTACGGTGCCCACTCTCCACCCTCAGAAAGTCAGCCCAGGACACCAGCACCTGCTCTGTGGAATCAGGCCCTGCGCAGTGGGCGGAGTGGAAGCAGGGCTGGCCCAGGCTGCGGGGCCGGGCCCAGGAGCGGTTATGACCTGGATTTAAGTACGTACAGCTCTGCTACTCATTAGCTGTGTGGCTTTGGGCAAATTCTTCACTTTCCAAGAATCAGTTTCCTTTTATAAAATGAGGATGATAACAGTCACCTTGCCTCAAGGTTTATTGTGTCACACACACACACACACACACACACAAGAAAAGAGAATAAAATGAGTGCAACACTTGGCCCAAGGCACAGAATATGGGTGGTATCTTTTAAAAGGTATAATTATTATGACCCCCAAATCACAGCTGCTCAGCACCCCAAGCCTGCTGGTCTCCTCTCCATTTCCTGTGTCACTCACATACCACTCACCACCCAAGAACTCCAAGACAGGAGACAAAGCCGGGTCTGTCAGCCCTGCTGACAGCCACCATGGAGGAGGAGCCAGGAGCCTGAGCCCAGGACCAATTCCTGAAACCAGCCCAGAGCTGATTCCAAAGGCCTGGCCCATCCCAGGGGCCAAACCTCACAGCAGTTGGGACATTTTCGGGGACATTATCCAGTTAGCAATCAAAGCATGCCTGCCTGATTCACGGCCACTACTGGGGCCGCCTTTATGCAACTAGGTTTTTTGGAACACCCAGGGGAGCTCTCTGCTGAGCCAAGAGCTCTGAGTGCTGGGAGGGAGGAGGAAACACAGGGACAACATCGCAGGACCTCCCCAAAACTCACAGCTAAAGGAAAGGGTCCCGCCCTTCGCTGCACCTGGATGGGGGAAGCAACTTCTTCTGTCCGGTCTCTTTCTGCCTTGTCTGCAAACAGCGCCACAAGGGACCCATGGGCCCGGTCTGCCAATGTGAATCCTGCTTACCCCCGTTCCTAGCTGTGTGACCTTGAGCAACTTATTCAAGCTCTCTGCGCCTCAATTCTTCATCAGAAAATAAAGATGATAATACAGGTATTAGCTCACAAGGTTGTCACAAAGGCTGAGTTAGAATTTGTAAAGTGCGTTAGTCTTTGCTGTTATGGTGTAAGTATCCGTTATCCCCGCTGTTATTATTTGGGCCCTGGATCCCGGCACCTGGAGACAGCTTGCCCAGTTGCCTGGCCTCCCTTCCTTTCTCAGCTCACTCGGGTAGCAGAGGCCCCGGGAGGCCTGCAGCTCTTTAGAGCAAACCCCAGGTGCTGAGCAGTTTCACTCCAGGGCATAGCTGAAGTACCGCATTTGCAAGGGAAAGAGCACTTCCAGGAGCTCTTCCCTCAGCAAACACATGCTTCAGAGTTATAGGCAGTTAGCACCAAGTCTTGCTTGTACGGTCATAAATATTCAAAAATTGAGAAAATGGGATAGCTTACTTTAATCACATTAGAAGAGAAGCCTCTACCAAGGCCATTTCTGTTTTAATCCATAAGTGAACCCCGGGACCCGGCCCAGCTCACCTAGTTAATCAAAACAGCGAGCACCAAGAGCACCAATCGCTGTGCGCCTGCTCTGTGCTGGCGAGCTTTGGCAAAGAAGAACAATGGGTTCAGAGAGAGGAGGTAATCATTGTCCCTGGCCTCCTGGTGGGTGCTGGGCTCTGTGAGGGCCCTGGGCAGAGTTCTGCCCCATGAACTTGTGGGGAAACAACCCCAGAGAGCAGCCCCACCTTTCTGCTCTGAGCCTGTCTAATTGCAGCCACATCCCAGGAGGGTCTGAGTTTGGGGACCCGCCATCATCCCACGACCACTGTGGGCTCACAATTATCATGCACAGAAACCCACCTTGGGTCACCTTCCCTGCCCAGAGACTCTCTAGGTCCAAACCCTTCCCAGTGCCCCGGGACCCACAGGTGGACTTCAGCCCAGGTCACCAGCTTTAGGCATCACAGAGTCCCTTCCCAAGTAGCTCCTGCCAGACTCTACTGCAGCCTGTGCTATGGCCCATCCTATAGTCAGGTCTTGTCCCACTGACCATGGGCCTTTAGAAGCCCAGAGAAGCTGAGCTCCCCGTTTCTGCACGCATACCCTGCCTGAGTCAGGAAACATGACCCCTATCTAGGGAAAAGGCCAGTGGTACAGCCGACAAGTCAATCCTGTCACTGTATGGGAGATGCCATAGGCTCACCTCCCATGACATACTGGATTCCGCTGGAGTCCTGGATGGGCATTCCAGCCTCAGCCCACCCTGAAAAAAAGTCACTGCCAGTGTAGAGGATGGAACACTCCAAATTTCAGTCAAGAGTTTCTTTAGTCAGCTGAAGGATCCAGGATTTCAAAATGCCCCCAATACAACTGTTCTTTTCCACGCAGACCCCTGCCCCTGAGGAGGACACCATGACTAGATTGCTCCAATCCTAACATGTGTGGGAGAGCCACTGGCTGCAACCTTGCTTTGAACCTGAAAACCAAGTACCAGCTGATACCCAAGTGTGAATCAATGCCCAGGAGGAAGCCAACCTTAGGGACCCAACTGTTGGCTCAGGTAGTAGCTCCACAGGGTATCAATGTCAGCCTTTAATCCCAGCAGTGCCCCCACATTAGATCTCACAGAAGCTATGAAAAGGACCTGGTACTGTCCCAATCTACAGAGGAGTAAAATGAGTCAGTCACAAGGCATTAGGGTGACTGACTCACCAAAGACACCAAAGCACTGAGCGTTAAGGATGAAGTTGGAAATGAGGCGGCAGATCAGACTCAAGAGCCGTACGTATACCAAGCCCACCTGTCTAGTCCAGTGATCGAGTCTGGCAAGTAAAATTCCCAATCCTGCGTTTAGAAGGGTGTTGGTGCCGGTTTTCTCAGCACTGAGGTGTGCCTGGTCCCCATGTCCAGACATTCTCCACAAGGCACCGGGAGGACTAACCTAGCCTTCCTAGGACACACGCATCTGCTCCTAGATTGAACCAGTTAATCAGAACAAAGAGAACATCACTGTGCCATTCAACGGCAATCTTAGTCCAGCAACTAGAGAAACAAAATCTGAGTATGAACGTCACCGATCATACCAGAGAGCTGAGCATGCCCGCCGCGTCCGTTGGCCTGCCCCCCTTGAAAAACAAACCCACCCTGCACGTAAGTATAAATCCTACTGGAGTAAAATCTTGTTCTTCACTTTTCTTGAGTGTTACACCCAGGCCCTCAACTTATGGGGGAGACATGAAAAAAAGAGGGGGCTTCTGAGGCTGACCCGCCCAGGGAGACCTGGTACTAGCTCTCTGGAGCCCCACGCTTCAGTTTTCTCATCTCTGAAATGGGGGTGGTTATGGCTCTCACGGAAAAAGAATAAACGGAAATTCTGGCTTTCAGCACCCACCTCGGGGAGCTGTATCAGGGGTGTGAGCTTTCAGGGGTGTGGCGGGACCTCTGTTTGGACAAGGAGTGGGTGAGCCCACAAGGTCCTGGTGGCATTGTTATGGGATAGATGGACATCCATGTGCCCTTCTGTCCAGCGGCCACCGTGAACTCCAGGAGGGACTTCATCGGAAAACCAGTAACCACTGAGTCCTCGCAGGAAGCCTGCGCATGTTCAATGCAGGGAGACCTTACAATGATGAGGCGGCACACCCCGCAGCCTTACGGAATTGTCTGCAGCCGGCCAGGGTGTCTGGTTGGCCCACATGCTGTTTTCAGTGGCGACCAACTTTAAAACTGGGATAGGCCGCACCGAATCTAGATTTCTGGGTCCTCTTGGAAAACTGGAAGATTCCGCCACTCCCAGCTCTCATTCCCATGGAGGCGATGACTGGCCAGAGGGCAGAGGCAGCTGACCGACCCCCTTTAACAGACGGGTCACTAGGAAGAGCCGGAACTGGGGTGTTGGGCCGCACATACAGTAGGTGGTCAATAAATGATAGCTGTGACCATTACTTCTTATTTATCAGGAACTTCCGGTGCCCGGCACTTACATACTGGGGCTGGGCCTGCTGCTGGCCACTCTCCTGCCGCTGTGGGCAGGCAGGCGGCTGGGCACACGGGAGCCCTCCTTTTGCAATACCTGCACACAGGCCGGGGGGTTCAGGGTCAGCATCAGCACCCCGAGTCCCTCCACTAGTCACTCCAAAGAGAGCCTTCTCTCCCTGGCTCTTCAGCGCCGCCCTAGCCACGATGGCTAACGTGGGGGAAACCGAGGCACCAGGCGAGCGCGCGCTGGAGACCACCAGGCCCGCCAAGGAGCGAGGGGCCAGCGAGCGCGCGTCCCCAGCGCCCACCTTCCCAACCACACCCTGCACGTGGTCTGCAGGGGTCACCCCCAGGAGGGACACCCCCAGGGCCACCTCACCTGCGTCCAGCCTCCCTCGCCGGCCCCCGCCCCGCGGATGCACTTACGGTCCAGGCCGTTGATGTAGCGCATGGTGACCTCACAGTGGCCCCACACGGCGCTCACCACCGGGTACAGCTTCTTGCCCTTGAGGCCGCGGAAGGCCACGCCCAGGTACTGGCCGTCCACCACGAAGCTGAGCGTGCCCTCGTCCATGTCCAGCACCACGAGCAGCGAGTCCGGCAGCGCGAAGGCCTCCTCGGGCTCCAGGAAGGCGGGGTAGGCCACGCCGGGCCGGTTCTTGCCGTCGTGGTAGAGGCGGCTGCGGCCCAGGTCCCAGCCCCACGACTCGGCGTCGCTGCCCACCAGCGCCGTGTAGCCCACCGAGTGCAGCGGCGCGCGCGCCGTGGCCACGCCCACCACCGCGTGGGTGCCGCGCTGCCGCACCGGCCAGTGGATCTGCCAGGCGTGCAGGCCGCGCGCGTGGCCCACCTTGCCGCGGATGCCGTCCGTGCTCTGCGCCACCGGGTGCCGGTGGAAGGTGAGCCGGTCGTCGTCCTTGACGAAGACATTGAGCGAGCGGTCCTCGGGGTTCCACGCGTGGCGCAGCTGCGCGGCCGGCCCCGCCGCCGGCATGTCCAGCAGCTGGTCCAGCCGCGCCGGCCGCTCTGGCTCCGCCCCGCGCAGCTCCCGCTTGGCCGGCCGCAGCGCCGGCTCGCGCACCTCCACCGACTTGAGGCTCCCCGAGAGCTTCTGGCCCATGGCTCACGCCCGGGAGGGGCCCCGGCTCAGGCCCCCGCTGCTGCTACTACCTCCGCTGCTGCTGCCGCCGGGGCCCGGGAACCAGGCTGCAGGACGGTCGACCTCCACAGCCTCTGCCGGGCGGGGGCAGGGGCCCAAGCTCCTGCAAGGAAGCAAAGGGCACAGGTGTGAACAGCGGCATCGATGCCATCCATGGTCGCCCGAGCCTGGGCGGAGCCCTCCCCATGCCTTCATAACAGTTAATGAATGTATCTGGCACTGACGGAATACGTGCCATCTGCCAGACACTGTTAAAAATGACTTACATGTATTAGCTTACTTAATCCCTAAACCTCCCCATGACATAGACACGACGCCCAAGTTATAGAGGAGAAAACTAAAAGAGACGGGGTAAGGACTCAACCCAAGTCCTACAGCCGAGCCAAGACTCAAAAAACGCAGGCCACCGGGCCTCAGTGTCCACGGTCTGGACTTGGAGCAATCCTAGGCCATTTTCTTTTAGAAATAGGGACTACACCCCGAGAAGTGACGTATCCAAGATCACTGAGGCCGGAGAGGAGCCCAGGTGCATTTGATCCAAGAGGACACGCCCCGTGCCAAGCTGGGGGCACAGCTGCCTAAGACATGGGGGCCGGAGACGCAGAGGCTAGGGCCCCTCCTGTCCTTTCCCCTGGCTGCCCCGGGGAGCTTGCATAGCGTCTAAAGTCCAGTCGGTGTTGAGAAGTAAGATAACAGAGCGAGGATCCAGCACCATCACCCGGGGACCTGGAGATGGATTCAAGGCGCACCATCAGAGGAGGGGGTGGGGTCTCCAGGGGAAGAGGAGCAGGAGGCAGGGGGATAAGGAAGCTGGTGTTGTCCAGGCTCTGGACCCAAACAGAACTGCATCCAAATCCCTCCGTCTCTCTGAGACTCCAGTTTCCTCATCTCTAAAATGGAGCTAACAAGCTTCCCTCCAGGTGAAATCCGGGAGACGACCATAGACAGGGCCGGCCTGAGACTCTGTGGGCAGGCTTTCCTCTCTGGGTCTGTGGGCTGAGCATCTCAGGTGAATGCTTTCCCTTTGCAGGGGGTAGGGGGATGGGGGTGGGGGGACAGGATCTCTCTCTTGGCATATAAACCCTGTCCACAGCATTCACTCCGGGAAAGCTCCTGGGAGGCTGGATCCTAGCTTTCAGGGAGGGGGACTTGGTCACCATCTCTAGACCATCCAGACCCAGGGTGCTTGGACGGGCCCTGGTGTGAGCTGAGATGGGGAGCTGAGCCCTGCAGCCTGTCCAGGGCAGGGGCATGTGTCCTCCCCACCCTGGCCTGAGAGTCCTGGGCTCAGAAAATCTTCCACGGGGACAGACCAGGAGGCAGGTGTTTTTCATCCCTTGCTCCGGCGGGCCCAGGCCTCCCACCCAAACAGTGGCACGGGTCCCAGCCAGAGTGCAGACGGAGAGGGAGGGCAGCCTGCTGCCACACAGCACAGGCAGAGATGCCGCGGATTTCTTCTTTAACCCTCCTGCTTTATTCTCAACTCCCGTTTCCTTTCCTTTCTACAGTTAGACCCCCGCTGCAGCTCGCACCGCCGACTCCGTCCAGAGAGCTCTGGCTAATGTTGAATCTGGAGGAATACCAGAACACATAGCAAAGGAAAATTCACAGCCCCGGACAGTTCTAAGTTAGCAGGATAAAGATAACGCCTTTTGATATCCTAAATCACCCACGGTGAAGGAGAAAGAGCCACAGAAATGCAAATCCTATCTTCGGCAAAACTAGATAGAGCACATTTGTAACCTGAACCACCGCTTCTAAGGAGAGGCTGCCAAAAACAGACAAGGGCTGCCAAAAGCGGGGAGGATCCGAGGGGGTGTGAGGAAGCACCTACAGGAGCCACCAGCAGCTGCAATGCTCCTCGGATAGAGCTGCCTGATCACTCCTGGCTGATACTCCCTGGAGGAAAAACAAAACAAAACAAGGATTCCTAACCAGGAGAAATGGGAACAAGGCGTGTGGCCTGACCACGGGAGCTGCCCGTGACACCCAGGTCACCCAGGAACATAGACGTGAACATAAGGCCAACCACCTGAGGATGGGGCGGGGTCTCATAGCAACGGTTCTCAACCTGTGGGTCGCGAACAGCTAGCAGGGTCTCCTAAGACCATCAGAAAACACAGATATTTACATTAAGATTCATAACAGTAGCAAATTACAGTTATGAAGTAGCGACAAAAATAATTTTATGGTTGGGGATCACCACAACATAAAGAACTGTATTAAAAGGGTTGTGGCATTAGGAAGGTTGAGAACCACTGCTCATAGGAAGGTGGGTGTGAGGCAGGGGGAAAGAGGAGGACAGGGCTAACAAAGAAAACCACAGACCAGCCATCTTCACAGGAAGCAGTGTGTTGGTGAGGCAGAGCGGGAGAGAGGCCTGCAGGTCTCTGCTGTCTGGGTAGAAGCTAAAAGAAATCACTGCCACCGTCCTGGGAACAGTTACCAGGAACCTGAGAGCGACCCTGCTGTCCTAGAATACTCTCATGAACCTCCTCTACATGCGCCCCCTGCAAAATGCCGATCTGAAAAGGTTCGCCCCTTTCAAAAAGCAACTAGCACACGATATAGTGCAAGATGCCAGAGGAGAAATCAAGGAGGAAAAGAACAGAAAAAAAATATATGGCAAACCAAGAAAACTCGCCAGGAAAAAAGCTGCACAAAGCACATAAAAATCACGATCACATTTGTAAACTAATTTTATGATCACTTTTTCAAAAGGGAGACAACGAGTATAGTCTTTTAAAAAATGTTAATGTGTTTTATGTAGTTCTAAAGGCTACCTCCAGAACTAAAAATACAAACCTTCCAGTTCTTTAGAAGGAACACAACACTAAAACAAACCATACCATGAAAGAGCTTGTTTTCAGAAAGCAATGGAAGTAACAAGACATAAAACAGCTAAAAAGAGAACTACTGAAAGGATTCTAATATTGGGGAACAAGATAAAACTCTCAACAGGATGCTTCCTATAAGAGACATCCTTAAAGCAACGTGATTTGACAATTTTGAATACAATGGAAGAATAAATATATACCAGGTAAGTGCTACCTCAAATTAAACAGGCACTATCACCTTAAGTTGAATTCAGGATAAATGGCTCCAAATGAGACAAGGAACACTTTACAATGATAACTAATATGGCCTTAACTGGTTTGGCTCAGTGGAGAGAGCATCGGCCTGCGTACTGAAGGGTCCCAGGTTCGATTCCGGTCAAGGGCATGTACTTTGGTTGCGGGCACATCCCCAATAGGGAGTGTGCAGGAGGCAGCTGATTGATGTTTCTAACTCTCAATCCCTTTCCCTTCCTCTAAACTTCAGTTCTTTAAAATAATAATAATAATAATAATAATAATAATAATAATAACAATAATGAATATGACCCACAATTGAAGATCTAATACACCAAATGACAGCACCAAAAATTCAGAGCAAAAGCAATGAGAAACACAAGGAAGAACAAACAGATACACAGTAGAGGCAGATGATTTTAATTCACCTCTTTTAGGTAAAGTCAGAAAAACTAAAATTGCATAATTAATAAGACGGTTTTAATTGATGTATGCTTCGAAAAAATTTCCAATATTTTAGGCCACAAATGAAACCTCACCAAAAAAGCTGAAGTAATACAGGATCTGATAACATAGAAGCTAAACTAGAAATTAATCACAAAATTATGGATCACAAAACTCTACCACATGGAACATTTTTAAAAACTCTCCTTCAGTCACCCTGCTTTGTTTACATCTGTTATTTACATGTGATCTGCTTACCAGGCATATCAGGAAATCCCCCTAGAGGCAGCAGTGGTCTCAGGCCCACAGAAGTAGGCCATCTATTGCCGGAGCACCTTCTCGCCTACCACTCCTGCACACACACACCACGCTCCCTCCACCCCCCC
>PVJN01026567.1:0-14646 GCA_004026805.1 Lasiurus borealis | reverse complement strand
CCAGCGGCTCTCAGGACTTTACAGGAGACCCGGGACAACACTGTGCCCCGACAGCGAGGAGGGAGCCAGCAGGCGCAGGGCTGCCCAAATTATGAGGGAAGAGAGAAAAAACAGGAGAGGGCAGAAACTGTGTGTGTGTGTCGAGGGGGATCCATGGAACAGACGTGCAGCTGAGGCAGCGATGGGGTGCCTGGGCACACTCCCCTTCCTGGGCCTACCCCCGTCCTCACGCAACCTTATGCTCACCCCCTTCCGGACGCAACTTCAGTCTTCTGGGGTGTGGACTTCCCAAAGGGCCCCAACTAAACACCCCAACCCCATTCTGGGCGCTTAGCCTCTGGGTGAGCGCTGTGAGTGACCCTCAGCGTGATTCTGGCCCCTCACTCCAGAGACGGCCACCCGTGGGACCCCAGAGGCCCAGACATCAGGCAGAGAGCCGTCAACCTCCCCAGTAAACACCAGAAGCGCCGGCTCTCACCCGGGGACGTCCTCGTGACGTGCATTTGGAGGAAGAAACACCAACAAGTAGGCCAACATCTGGAACGTGGCTGAGGCTCCAAATGGCTCAACTCAAATGCTTCCTCTTAAACGATTCTAAGCCGAGATGACAATGTCGTCTTTGCTGGCAGCTCTGGCCCCTCGCTGCGCCCTAGTGGGGTTCCTGGCCTTGGAGGTGGATGAGGTGAAGGGGCAGCAGGTGCCCATCCAGTGTGGTCTCAGGGGCCAGTGACAGGAAAGCCTGTGCCCCTCGGAGCTCCGGAGGTCGGGTCACAAAGTAGGGCCGGCAGCTCTATTTATAGAAGCGGCCGCCAGCAAAGATAAAAAAAGTGGGAAGCCAGCACGGCAGTATTTTCCAAGCTCACGCTATCTCGGCTTAATTTCGGCCCAAGCAAATAAATCATTAAGGAGGCGAGGAGTCCTGGAAGATCTGATGAAGAAGGGCTATTAATCAGCACAGCCTTAACTTGAATTATGGAAGGCCGCAGACAAGCAGCCTTATTAGTGTCTGGGCTAAGCCGTAACTCACGCTAACCGCCCCCTCGCCTCAACCATGGGACCAGACTGGGAGGATCCGCTGGCTTCCCGGCCCTCGGCATGTGCCACCTGTCCAGCTGGCCACGCGCTCTCCCAGTCGTTTAAACACCCTCCTGCAAAGCTGCAGACTCCAGCTCTGTCTTTCCCAAGCAGCAGCCACTCAGCGTCAGCACCCATTCCCATCGGCAGGGTGAGGATGCACGCAGCCTGGCTGCAGTGGACTGGACTGAAGGTGTTTAATCGGGACCTGCCCACGCTAGCTTCGGTAAACACTCGCTGTGACAAGCGTGGCGTGGAGGTCGGAGACGTGGGCACTGGGGTTTGGGGCCTCAGCCTCCTTGCGGGTGAAGTGGGAGGACTCACTGCGGGGGACAGGTGAGCTCGTGTGCAGAGGGAGCTTGCTAGCATTTGCACCGGCTGGTGGAGGTTTAAATCAGACGATGCCCGCAGCCCTGAGCGGTGTCTGGCCTTTTGTAAGCGCTCAATCTATGATATTTAACAAAGAGCCACTTCTATTTGCGATAATCCCTTCCCAAACAAAGAGGCCCTCGTGGGAAATTCATGGATAATGGTGTGGATTGACTGGTGTTGACCTTGCTGGCAACTGTAAGGACCTGAGTTCCAGGACATATAGGCCGAGTCACGTGGTCGTAGGGAGGCTGTGAACAAGAGGGCAGTGGGCTGGGTGGGAAGGGGAAAGGATGCAGAAGGCACAGGAATCACCCTCACATCAGCCAGCCAGGAGGGGCGGTGGCTGAGCCAGGCTCGGCGACGCTGGGCCTCGATGGAACGGGGAAGAGGCCATTTACAATAAAGAGGTCAGCACAGAGGGATAAGCAGACTAACGTGGCTGCAGGATCAGAGGGGGGTTTGTCGAGTGGAACGTGGGACTAGGGGCACCCCAGATGCAGTGGTCTTGTCCTCTGCCCTCCTTGATCGGGCAGCATCATGGGCATCACCTAGGAACTGGTGGAATGCAGAACCTGGGACCCCACCCTGCTTTCCTAAGTCAGAGTCTGCACTTAGCAAGACCCTCCCTGCACCTTCCTCCCCCAGCTGACGCCAAGGCACATTGAGATTGAGAAGCACTGGTGACAGGTCTAGGGGTGAGTCCCACCACCATTCTCACTTTGCAGGTAGGAGACGGTAGGAAACTTAGGCCCAGGTCATCCAGGAATAAGTGAAGAGACCAGTTAACTCCGGTCTCTGATGTGCTGAACCTCGTTGTTCTACAGCCTCGAGTATGGGGGAGGCACTGAGAAGCCAAAGAGGGTCTTTGTGAGTGCCTGGGGCTGGGGGAGCACTTATCTAAATCCTGCCCACGTCCCAAGGCCACCCCCTAGGAAACCCTTCAGCCCTTCCCCCGGCCCAATCCTTCTGCACTCCAATGTCCTCCATCATTTGTGTCAGGGTTCTTCAAGACAGGCCTATAAACTGCATGCAATTCTCACTCTCTCATTTCGGACCAGGTGTGTTTTCAAGGGGGATCGGAGGCCTGGGGTTTTTTTAATCAGCAGGTAACTTTGGAAAAGTCCTCCCAGCTCCCTGGTCCATTCCGCTTGCACCTGTAAAGTGAGGGTCTTGCATGGGCTGCAGGAACCGCATCTGGTCCAGCACCGATGCCTGGGGCCCTCCCCCTCCTGCCAGCCCCTGAAACCGGGAGACAGACGGCCTCTTTCCCCTTCTCTTTCTTCCAAAGGTCCGGGAGCCGACAGCCCGCAGCCAGGCCTAGACACATCTGTTCGGAGGCAGAGTCTGTCCTCAAACCCACCACGTCAGCACTCATCTTCCTCAAATACACATGGGCACAGCTGGGGGGACACTGGCTGACACACTCACCAGCAAGTCACCACGGGGAGCTATGGAACACTTGAACCCAGCATTTAGCTGGATACGGCTCAGAGTGAAGGGGACACACGGTCAGCTCATTTGTAACACATTCACAGTGGCCTCAGAACCTCAGATGGCATTCCCATCCTATCCACTAAAGGGTCAAAAACCTCCCACACCAGCATACTCCCCGGTGTGAAATCCCTCCAAGTTCACAATGTGGACCCAAATTTAAGAACAATTGTTTCCACATTTAATAACACTATGGGTGCTATACAAGTCATAATGGGCATTTTTTAAACTCATCTTTCCAACACCTACTATGTATCAGCCACCAGCCTTGTCATTTTGTACTGCAATGCCAAAATACTGAATTGAATTGCAGAGCCCATAATGCAGCGTCCGCTTGGCCTGGACATGGGGACAGGTGTGCCCGGCATGGCACGCAAGTCAAGGTGGGAATGGGTCACTCAGGAGACAGGTTTTCCAGGCGGCGGTAGCTGATAGCCAGGCCCCCCTCTACCCCAGCCAACTGTGGATCAGGTCTTGCTGCACTGCAGGAAAGAGAGCTGTGCAGGGGACGAAGGCCAGCACCTGAATGTGCATTTACTGAGCACCTACTCTGTTCCAAGGGGTGCTGTGGGGTTGGCCAAGAAGGATACAGTCTCCACTTCAAAGAACTACCCCTTTCCGCAGGAGCAGCCGCAGCAGAACACACTTAGTGTGGCCTCCTCTGGGCAAGTCAGGGCACAGGAGTCCTACTCGGTGACATACACCTTTCATGAGGAGCGACTGGATTACACAGCTCACAGGGTCTGAGTCCAACCCTGGGTTTAAACCCTCCTTAATAAAGTAATGCTAGTCTCCTGTATTTTAAACTAGAAACTGAGTCACTCACAAGCATTCACCAGGTGCCCATGATGAGCTCGGCACTGGGCATGCTCCGATGGGTAATGCCGGAGAAGCTTCATTACTGCATCAATGTTAAGACCCACAGCAACTCTGCAAGGTACGTATCATTATTCCCACTGCACAGATGGTAGAACGAAGGCTCCAGGGTGTTGATTTGGCAGAAGGGGGTAGACATGGAATTCAAATCAAAATCAAAAGTTTATTCTGAAAGTCTGGAAGCTGTCTAATGTCCAAAATTAGGAGGTTGAAATAATTAAATTACGATACAGCCATACCATGGACACTCACGGAGCTGTTAACAAAGAACCAAGCACCGCCATGCTAATCACATTAAACAATCACCAAGAAAGATTAAGAGGGAAAATGAGAGGCAGAGCAATGTTTGCAGTATGATCACACTTGTGTAAAATGTCTGTGTCATAAGATTCTGGAAGGACACATGAGAAACTGCTAACAGTAGTTGCCAGCAGGGAGAGGAGCTGGGAGCTATGGGGCTGTGGGGGTATTTCTCTGGCTACCCTTTGGTAGTGTTTAAATCTGCTGCCATGCACACAGTTTACCTCTGAGAAGTAAATGCATCCTATTTTTAAATCCCTCTCTGTCCACTTCCCCACATATGCCTCCTGAGTCACCCTCTGTGCCCCAAGCAACTTCATCTCCATCTGGAGAAAGAAGACAGATCCGCAAGGAAAGTGAGAGAATGGGAGGAACAGGGGGAGAACTCAGTGCTGAATTGAGGGGACAGGGGACAGAGCACTGGCTGAGGGCTGGGGAACCGGCTGGATTCAGGGCAAAATCATAGGCAAGGGGTGAGGGGGAGCCCAGGCCTGGACCTGGTTAGGAGGAAAGAGGAGCCGAGTCCAGATGTCAGCAAGGCTGTGAGGATCGCGCCACCCAGGAGACACAGGGGAGTGGAGCAGGAAGGTCAGGAGTTCAGCGCAGACTGGGAGGGAAGCTCTGGTGAGGGCATGGTGTCCTTGTGGTCATCCTGGTAGACAGCTCTCTCTGGCCCTCATCAATACCGGGAACCTTGGCAGGCCGCCAGCCTCCTCTGCTGAGCCATTGCACCAATAAATAGTTGTTGGCAGATCAATTAAACCATCTAGGAACTACGTCTGGAAATACAATTTCCCCGGCTCGATGCAGGCAGACAAGTCTCTCTGCCAGGCAGGCCCGAGATCCTACGGTGCCCACTCTCCACCCTCAGAAAGTCAGCCCAGGACACCAGCACCTGCTCTGTGGAATCAGGCCCTGCGCAGTGGGCGGAGTGGAAGCAGGGCTGGCCCAGGCCGCGGGGCCGGGCCCAGGAGCGGTTATGACCTGGATTTAAGTACGTACAGCTCTGCTACTCATTAGCTGTGTGGCTTTGGGCAAATTCTTCACTTTCCAAGAATCAGTTTCCTTTTATAAAATGAGGATGATAACAGTCACCTTGCCTCAAGGTTTATTGTGTGACACACACACACACACACACACACACACACAGGAAAAGAGAATAAAATGAGTGCAACACTTGGCCCAAGGCACAGAATATGGGTGGTATCTTTTAAAAGGTGTAATTATTATGACCCCCAAATCACAGCTGCTCAGCACCCCAAGCCTGCTGGTCTCCTCTCCATTTCCTGTGTCACTCACATACCACTCACCACCCAAGAACTCCAAGACAGGAGACAAAGCCGGGTCTGTCGGCCCTGCTGACAGCCAGCATGGAGGAGGAGCCAGGAGCCTGAGCCCAGGACCAATTCCTGAAACCAGCCCAGAGCTGATTCCAAAGGCCTGGCCCATCCCAGGGGCCAAACCTCACAGCAGTTGGGACATTTTCGGGGACATTATCCAGTTAGCAATCAAAGCATGCCTGCCTGATTCACGGCCACTGCTGGGGCCGCCTTTATGCAACTAGCTTTTTGGAACACCCAGGGGAGCTCTCTGCTGAGCCAAGAGCTCTGAGTGCTGGGAGGAGGAGGAAACACAGGGACAGCATCGAAGGACCTCCCCGAAACTCACAGCTAAAGGAAAGGGTCCCTCCCTTCGCTGCACCTGGATGGGGGAAGCAACTTCTTCTGTCCGGTCCCTTTCTGCCTTGTCTGCAAACAGTGCCACAAGGGACCCATTGGCCCGGTCTGCCAATGTGAATCCTGCTTACCCCTGTTCCTAGCTGTGTGACCTTGAGCAACTTATTCAAGCTCTCTGCGCCTCAATTCTTCATCAGAAAATAAAGATGATAACACAGGTATTAGCTCACAGGGTTGTCACAAAGGCTGAGTTAGAATTTGTAAAGTGCGTTAGCCTTTGCTGTTATGGTGTAAGTATCCGTTATCGCTGCTGTTATTATTTGGGCCCTGGACCCCGGCGCCTGGAGACAGCTTGCCCATTTGCCTGGCCTCCCTTCCTTTCTCAGCTCACTCGGGTAGCAGAGGCCTGGGGAGGCCTGCAGCTCTTTAGAGCAAACCCCAGGTGCTGAGCGGTTTCACTCCAGGGCATAGCTGAAGTACCGCATTTGCAAGGGAAAGAGCACTTCCGGGAGCTCTTCCCTCAGCAAACACATGCTTCAGAGTTATAGGCAGTTAGCACCAAGTCTTGCTTGTACGGTCATAAATATTCAAAAATTGAGAAAATGGGATAGCTTACTTTAATCACATTAGAGGAGAAGCCTCTACTAAGGCCATTTCTGTTTTAATCCATAAGTGAACCCCGGGACCCAGCCCAGCTCACCTAGTTAATCAAAACAGCGAGCACCAAGAGCACCAATCGCTGTGCGCCTGCTCTGTGCTGGCGAGCTTTGGCAAAGAAGAACAATGGGTTCAGAGAGAGGAGGTAATCATTGTCCCTGGCCTCCTGGTGGGTGCTGGGCTCGGTGAGGGCCCTGGGCAGAGTTCTGCCCTCATGAACTTGTGGGGAAACAACCCCAGAGAGCAGCCCCATGTTTCTGCTCTGAGCCTGTCTAACTGCAGCCACATCCCAGGAGGGTCTGAGTTTAGGGACCCGCCATCATCCCACGACCACTGTGGGCTCAGAATTATCATGCACAGAAACCCACCTTGGGTCACCTTCCCTGCCCAGAGACTCTCTAGGTCCAAACCCTTCCCAGTGCCCCGGGACCCACAGGTGGACTTCAGCCCAGGTCACCAGCTATAGGCATCACAGAGTCCCTTCCCAAGTAGCTCCTGCCAGACTCTACTGCAGCCTGTGCTGTGGCCCATCCTATAGTCAGGTCTTGTCCCACTGACCCTGGGCCTTTAGAAGCCCAGAGAAGCTGAGCTCCCCGTTTCTGCACCCATACCCTGCCTGAGTCAGGAAACATGACCCCTATCTAGGGAACAGGCCAGTGGTACAGCAGACAAGTCAATCCTGTCACTGTATGGGAGATGCCATAGGCTCACCTCCCATGACATCCTGGATTCCCCTGGAGTCCTGGATGGGCATTCCAGCCTCAGCCCACCCTGAAAAAAAAATCACTGCCTGTGTAGAGAATGGAACACTCCAGATTTCAGTCTCGAGTTTCTTCAGTCAGCTGAAGGATCCAGGAGTTCAAAATGCCCCCAACACAACTGTTCTTTCCCACACAGACCCCCGCCCCCGAGGAGGACACCATGACTAGATTGCTCCAATCCTAACATGTGTGGGAGAGCCACTGGCTGCAACCTTGCTAGCACCTTAGCTTTGAACCTGAAAACCAAGCACCAGCTGATACCCAAGTGTGAATCAATGCCCAGGAGGAAGCCCACCTTAGGGACCCAACTGTTGGCTCAGGTAGTAGCTCCCACAGGGTATCAATGTCAGCCTTTAATCCCAGCAGTGCCCCCACATTATCAGAGCCCCCACATCAGATCTCACAGAAGCTATGAAAAGGACCTGGTACTGTCCCAATCTACAGAGGAGTAAAATGAGTCACAAGGCATTAGGGTGACTGACTCACCCAAGACACCAAAGCACTGAGCGTTAAGGATGCAGTTGGAAATGAGGCGGCAGATCAGACTCAAGAGCCGTACACCAAGCCCACCTGTCTAGTCCAGTGATTGAGTCTGGCAAGTAAAATTTCCAATCCTGCATTTAGAAGGGTGTTGGTGCCCGTATACCCAGCACTGAGGTGTGCCTGGTCCCCATGTCCAGACATTCTCCACAAGGCACCGGGAGGACTAACCTAGCCTTCCTAGGACACACGCATCTGCTCCTAGATTGAACCAGTTAATCAGAATAAAGAGAACATCACTGTGCCATTCAACGGCAATCTTAGTCCAGCAACTAGGAAAACAAAATCTGAGCATGAATGTCACCGATCATAGCAGAGAGCTGAACATGCCCGCCGCGTCTGTTGGCCTGCCCTCCTTGAAAAGCCAACCCACCCTGCACGTAAGTATAAATCCTACTGGGGTAAAATCTTGTTCTTCACTTTTCTTGAGCGTTACACTCTGGCCCTCAACTTAATGGGGGAAGCATGAAAAAAAGAGTGGCTTCTGAGGCTGACCCACCCAGGGAGACCTGGTACTAGCTCTCTGGAGCCCCACCCTTCAGTCTTCTCATCTCTGAAATGGCGGCGGTCATGGCTCTCACGGAAAAAGAATAAACGGAAATTCTGGCTCTCAGCACCCACCTCGGGGAGCTTCATCAGGGATGTGAGCTTTCAGGGGTGTGGCGGGACCTCTGTTTGGACAAAGAGTGGGTGAGCCTACAAGGTCCTGGCATTGTTATGGGATAGATGGACACCCATGTGCCCTTCTGTCCAGCAGCCACCGTGAACTCCAGGAGGGACTTCATCCGAAAACCAGTAACCACGGGGGCCTCACAGGAAGCCTGCACATGTTCAATGCAGGGAGGCCTTACAGTGGTGAGCATCAAACCCCACAGCCTTACGGGCTTGTCTGCAGGCGGCCAGGGTGTCTGGTTGGCCCACATGCTGTTTTCAGCGGCGACCAACTTTAAAACTGGGATAGGCCGCACCGAATCTAGATTTCTGGGTCTTCTTGGAAAACTGGGAGATCCCGCCACTCGCAGCTCTCGTTCCCATGGAGGCGATGACTGGCCAGAGAGCAGAGGCAGCTGACCGACCCCCTTTAACAGACGGGTCACTAGGAAGAGCCGGAACTGGGGTGTTGGGCCGCACATACAGTAGGTGGTCAATAAATGATAGCTGTGACCATTACTTCTTATTTATCAGGAGCTTCCAGTGCCCGGCACTTACATACTGGGGCTGGGCCTGCTGCTGGCCACCCTCCCATCGCTGTGGGCAGGCAGGCGGCTGGGTACACGGGAGCCCTCCTTTTGCAACACCTGCACACAGGCCGGGGGGTTCAGGGTCAGCATCAGCACCCCGAGTCCCTCCACTAGTCACTCCAAAGAGAGCCTTCTCTCCCTGGCTCTTCAGCGCCGCCCTAGCCACGATGGCTAACTTGGGGGGAAACCGAGGCACCATGCGCGCGCACGAGACCACCAGGCCCGCCAAGGAGCGAGGGGCCAGCGAGCGCGTGTCCCCAGCGCCCACCTTCCCAACCACACCCTGCACGTGGTCTGCAGGGGCCACCCCCAGGAGGGCCACCCCCAGGGCCACCTCACCTGCGTCCAGCCTCCCTCGCCGGCCCCCGCCCCGCGGATGCACTTACGGTCCAGGCCGTTGATGTAGCGCATGGTGACCTCACAGTGGCCCCACACGGCGCTCACCACCGGGTACAGCTTCTTGCCCTTGAGGCCGCGGAAGGCCACGCCCAGGTACTGGCCGTCCACCACGAAGCTGAGCGTGCCCTCGTCCATGTCCAGCACCACGAGCAGCGAGTCCGGCAGCGCGAAGGCCTCCTCGGGCTCCAGGAAGGCGGGGTAGGCCACGCCGGGCCGGTTCTTGCCGTCGTGGTAGAGGCGGCTGCGGCCCAGGTCCCAGCCCCACGACTCGGCGTCGCTGCCCACCAGCGCCGTGTAGCCCACCGAGTGCAGCGGCGCGCGGGCCGTGGCCACGCCCACCACCGCGTGGGTGCCGCGCTGCCGCACCGGCCAGTGGATCTGCCAGGCGTGCAGGCCGCGCGCGTGGCCCACCTTGCCGCGGATGCCGTCCGTGCTCTGCGCCACCGGGTGCCGGTGGAAGGTGAGCCGGTCGTCGTCCTTGACGAAGACGTTGAGCGAGCGGTCCTCGGGGTTCCACGCGTGGCGCAGCTGCGCGGCCGGCCCCGCCGCCGGCATGTCCAGCAGCTGGTCCAGCCGCGCCGGCCGCTCCGGCTCCGCCCCGCGCAGCTCCCGCTTGGCCGGCCGCAGCGCCGGCTCGCGCACCTCCACCGACTTGAGGCTCCCCGAGAGCTTCTGGCCCATGGCTCACGCCCGGGAGGGGCCCCGGCTCAGGCCCCCGCTGCTGCTACTACCTCCGCTGCTGCTGCCGCCGGGGCCCGGGAACCAGGCTGCAGGACGGTCGACCTCCACAGCCTCTGCCGGGCGGGGGGCAGGGGCCCAAGCTCCTGCAAGGAAGCAAAGGGCACAGGTGTTAGCGGTGGCTTCGATGCCATCCATGGTCGCGCGAGCCTGGGCGGAGCCCTCCCCATGCCTTCATAACAGTTAATGAATGTATCTGGCACTGACCGGATACGTGCCATCTGCCAGGCACTGTCATAAATGACTTACATGTATTAGCTTACTTAATCCCTAAACCTCCCCATGACATAGACACGACGCCTAAGTTATAGAGGAGAAAACTAAAAGAGACGGGATAAGGACTTAACCCAAGTCCTACAGCTGAGCCAAGACTCAAAAACGCAGGCCACCTGGCCTCCGTGTCCACGGTCTGGACTTGGGAGCAATCCTAGGTCATTTTCTTTTAGAAATAGGGACTACACCCCGAGAAGTGACGTATCCAAGATCGCTGAGGCTGGAGAGGAGCCCAGGTGCATTTGATCCAAGAGGACACGCCCCGTGCCAAGGCTGGGGGCACAGCTGCCTAAGACATGGGTCCCCTCCTGTCCTTTCCCTGACTGCCCCAGGGAGCTTACATAGTGTCTAAAGTACAGTCGGTGTTGAGAAGTAAGATAACAGAGCGAGGATCCAGCACCATCACCGGGGACCTGGAGATGGATACAGGGCAACCATCCGAGGAGGGGGTGGGGTCTCCAGGGGAAGAGGAGCAGGAAGCAGCGGGATAAGGGAGCTGGTGATGTCCAGGCTCTGGACCCAAAGAGAACTGAATCCAAATCCCTCCGTCTCTCTGAGACTCCAGTTTCCTCATCTCTAAAATGGAGCTAACAAGCTTCCCTCCAGGCGGAATCCGGGAGACGACCATAGAAAGGGCCGGCCTGACACTCTGTGGGCAGGCTTTCCTCTCTGGGTCTGTTGGCTGGGCATCTCAGATGAATGCTTTCCCTCTGGGGGGGGGCAGGCGCTCTCTCTCTGGGCATATAAACCCTGTCCACAGCATTCACTCCGGGAAGCTCCTGGGAGGCTGGATCCTAGTTTTCAGGGAGGGGGACTTGGCCACCATCTCCAGACCAGCCAGACCCAGGGTGCTTGGACGGGCCCTGGTGTGAGCTGAGATGGGGAGCTGAGCCCTGCAGCCTGTCCAGGGCGGGGGCATGTGCCCTCCCCACCCTGGCCTGAGAGTCCTGGGCTCAGAAAATCTTCCACCGGGACAGACCAGGAGGCAGGTGTTTTTCATCCCTTGCTCGGGCGGGGCCAGGCCTCCCACCCAAACAGTGGCACGAGTCCCAGCCAGAGTGCAGGCGGAGAGGGAGGGCAGCCTGCTGCCACACAGCACAGGCAGAGATGCCGCGGATTTCTTCTTTAACCCTCCTGCTTTATTCTCAACTCCCGTTTCCTTTCCTTTCTGCAGTTAGACCCCCGCTGCAGCTCGCGCCGCCGACTCCGTCCAGAGAGCTCTGGCTAATGTTGAATCTGGAGGAATACCAGAACACATAGCAGAGGAAAATTCACAACCCCGGACAGTTCTAAGTTAGCAGGATAAAGATAACGCCTTTTGATATCCCAAATCACCCACGGTGAAGGAGAAAGAGCCACAGAAATGCAAATCCTATCTTCGGCAAAACTAGAGCACATTTGTAACCTGAACCACCGCTTCTAAGGAGAGGCTGCCAAAAACAGACAAGGGCTGCCAAAAGCGGGGAGGATCCGAGGGGGTGTGAGGAAGCACCTACAGGAGCCACCAGTGGCTGCGACGCTCCTCGGATAGAGCTGCCTGATCACTCCTGGCTGATACTCCCTGAAGGAAAAACAAAACAAAAAACAAGGATTCCTAGCCAGGAGAAATGGGAACAGGGCGTGTGGCCTGACCACGGGAGCTGCCCGTGACACCCAGGTCACCCAGGAACATGGACGTGAACATAAGGCCAACCCCCTGAGGATGGGGCAGGGTCTCATAGCAACGGTTCTCAACCTGTGGGTCGCGAACAGCTAGCAGGGTCTCCTAAGACAATCAGAAAACACAGATATTTACATTAAGATTCGTAACAGTAGCAAATTACAGTTATGAAGTACCAACAAAAATAATTTTATGGTTGGGGATCACCACAACATAACTGTATTAAAGGGTTGCGGCATTAGGAAGGTTGAGAACCACTGCTCATAGGAAGGTGGGTGTGACGCAGGGGGATAGAGGAGGACAGGGCTAACAAAGAAAACCACAGACCAGCCATCTTCACAGGAAGCAGTGTGTTGGTGAGGCAGAGCGGGAGAGGGGCCTGCAGGTCTCTGCTGTCTGGGTAGAAGCTAAAAGAAATCACTGCCACCGTCCTGGGAACAGTTACCAGGAACCTGAGAGCGACCCTGCTGTCCTAGAATACTCTCATGAACCTCCTCTACATGCGCCCCCTGCAAAATGCCGATCTGAAAAGGTACGCCCCTTTCAAAGAGCAACTAGCACACAATATAGTCCAAGATGCTAGAGGAGAAATCAAGGAGGAAAAGAACAGAAAAAAGATATATGGCAAACCAAGAAAACTCGCCAGGAAAAAAGCTGCACAAAGCACATAAAAATCACGATCACATTTGTAAACTAATTTTATGATCACTTTTTCAAAAGGGAGACAACGAGTATAGTCTTTTAAAAAATGTTAATGTGTTTTATGTAGTTCTAAAGGCTACCTCCAGAACTAAAAATACAAACCTTCCAGTTCTTTAGAAGGAACACAACACAAACTAAAACAAACCATACCATGAAAGAGCTTGTTTTCAGAAAGCAATGGAACAAGACATAAAACAGTTAAAAAGAGAACTACTGAAAAGAAAGGATCCTAAGATTGGGGAACAAGATAAAACCCTCAACAGGATGCTTCCTATAAGAGAACGTGATTTGACAATTTTGAATACAATGGAAGAATAAATATATACCAGTTAAGTGCTACCTCAAATTAAACAGGCACTATCACCTTAAGTTGAATTCAGGATAAATGGCTCCAAATGAGACAAGGAACACTTTACAATGATAACAAATATGGCCTTAACTGGTTTGGCTCAGTGGAGAGAGCATCAGCCTGCGGACTGAAGGGTCCCAGGTTCGTTTCCGGTCAAGGGCATGTACTTTGGTTGCAGGCACATCCCCAATAGAGAGTGTGCAGGAGGCAGCTGATTGATGTTTCTAACTCTCAATCCCTTTCCCTTCCTCTAAACTTCAGTTCTTTAAATAATAATAATAATAATATGAATATGAATATGACCCACAATTGAAGATCTAACACACCAAATGACAGCACCAAAAATTCAGAGCAAAAGCAATGAGAAACACAAGGAAGAACAAACAGATACACAGTAGAGGCAGATGATTTTAATTCACCTCTTTTAGGTAAAGTCAGAAAAACCAAAATTGCATAATTAATAAGACGTTTTAATTGATGTATGCTTCGAAAAAATTTCCAATATTTTAGACCACAAATGAAACCTCACCAAAAAAGCTGAAGTAATACAGGATCTGATAACATAGAAGCGAAACTAGTAATTAATCACAAAATTATGGATCACAAAACTCTACCACATGGAACATTTTTAAAAACCCTCCTTCAGTCACCCTGCTTTGTTTACATCTGTTATTTACATGTGATCTGCTTACCAGGCATATCAGGAAATCCCCCTAGAGGCAGCAGTGGTCTCAGGCCCACAGAAGTAGGCCATCTATTGCCGGAGCACCTTCTCGCCTACCACTCCTGCACACACACACCACGCTCCCTCCACCCCCCCACCCCCACCCCCGGGCGCTGTGGGCAGGCTGCTGCAGCCAGCTTCATGTCACTGCAGTACTTCCCAAGCTTGAGGAAAACCACCCCTTATTCTTCTGTGCGTGGCAGGTCTCTGCCCGGTCTGTCATGGAGCAGTTTTGCCGATTTAAATGTGACTATGGTGTAAACAGTAAAATGGCTGTAAACAAACAAACTCTCTTTTAAACAACCCAGATGTTTAAAAAAGAGAGATCTATAAAGAAATTGCAGAATATTGAGAGACTAAGAATCATAAGCAATATTCCATGTATTAGAATCTGTGGGATCTCATTCAAATCGTGCTCAGAGGCCATTATGCCCGTTTACTTATACTAGCAAATAAAAAAACATAAAAATACACGAATTCAGCAAAATAAGATAGAAAAAAAAATAGAACTAATCAAACAATCTAAGCACTGGTTCTTTGGGGGGAAAAAATACAATACCACAAAAACCAAACCAATAAAACATATAAACCACTTAATCTACTCATTTAGTCTACATTATGTTATCATATTATTAGATTATATCTATTATGTTAACCTATCACATTGATAATACATACTAGTATGTACCCTTGATATGATGTAATAACACATTACCTCTATGGTTGTCCTCCTACAAACCCCTGAGTCTAGTCATTAGAAAAACATAAGACAAATTCCATCAAAACACCCCACTATCCTCCTCCAAACTGTCA
>PVJN01026566.1:0-28917 GCA_004026805.1 Lasiurus borealis | reverse complement strand
GGAAATAAGCCTTCTGCTGGTCTGCAGCCCTGTGCTTCCTCCAAGGTCCCCTAATTTCTAAATTTTCCTAAACCTGTCTTTTTCACCCTAAAAATTCCTGTTTCAGTGACACCTTCAGATCCCCCTCTGCCCCTGCCCACACTCCAGCATCACACTCCATGTCCCATGCTGCTCACACCACTGTTACCCCCTTTCAGTGGGGCATGGACATAGAACATGTACATGTGAACGTCAAGAGTAACCTCCACCAGGGAAAAGAAGACTTTGCTAGGAAATTCAATACCCAAGGAAACTTAAACATTATTTCGATTGGGATCCTGGCTCCGCCTCTTCCTGAAATTCCTTTTCCCAGGGCAGCTTCTGGGTCCTTGCACACAGCCTCCCTGCTGCCCGGGTCCCTGCGTGGACAGGTCAGGGCCTGAGCAAGTTAGAGGATGCTCAGGGATCCTCAGCACCTGACGCTCCTGGCAGCGGCTCAGGCGTTGACATCATGGACCTGCACAGTCTGCTCTCTCACAGAGTCTGCCTTTCTCTCCCTCCAGCCAGATTGCCTCCCTCACACCAGGTCGGCCGGGCCTTTGTTTGGAAGCCAAGAGGCGAGAGATGCATTTGCTCTGACTGTCAGTGACGGGAAAGGGGCACAGTAACCTCATTCTCCATGGAATTTACATGTAAATGGGCTTAACACAGGGGGTATGTCAGTTCCAAACAGGGCACTTTTAGGAGAGACGCTTAGCATGATGCAGAGCAGAATATTGAATTGAAGATGTTATCTAAGGAAGGCTTATTAAGATTCATGCTGAAGATCTCTTTTTGAAAAAATCTCACTTTCATCAGGATTATCTCATCTATTTTTTTTGTTTGTTTGTTTAAAAAAATCTGTTTCACCTTCTTGCCATTTCCATGGTCATTATCATACCACAAATTAATAGAGGTGTCGGGTATATTGTGCCCTTTGCTTTTTATGGTGATATTTCTTTAAGACTAGTGTCCATGGATTAGTGTCTTTTGACATTTTTTTACTTTTTTCCTCAAGCTCTGCTCTCTAGTGTTCTCGCCCAGTGTCTGTCTGAACAGAATGAAATATAGCCTCTCTTTGTGCTTTCATCCCAAGGGCTGACTTACAGATTTACAACGTGGGTATTCACAGCATGCTGATCCAAGGCGATTAGAAAACAAGCAAAAAGCAGAGGCTCTGTTTTTTTCTTAAATATATATTTTATTGATTTTTTACAGAGAGGAAGGGAGAGGGATAGAAAGTCAGAAACATCGATGAGAGAGAGACATCCATCAGCCGCCTCCTGCACTCCTCCTACTGGAGTTGTGCCCGCAAGCAAGGTACATGCCCCCGACGGGAATCGAACCTGGGACCCTTCAGTCCACAGGCCGACGCTCTATCCACTGAGCCACACCGGTCTTGGTAGAGGCTCTGTTTTTATAAACTGTTCCTTAGCTTTTCTGATAATAGTAGATCCATTGGGGTGTACTTCACACATGACTTGCTTTGCAATAATTGTTTATGTCATCAGAAGAAGAAAAAAAAATCATTTCCTGATTTTCCCTATTTAATCATTTGGAAATCAGTAGGTAGTCCCCTATAGGTCCGAAAGGAATATGTCAGAAAGGTGTTTGGGAAGGCAGCGACCCTTGTTTTCCTCGGCTGTGTCCCTTCTCTCACTTGATTTTTAAATACAAAATGTTTGATCATGGGTGGGAGAGGATGAAAAATTACTCACAGGTAATGGACATGGGAACATTAGAGATTTCAGTAAGATCCTGAAAATAGATGCTGGACATCAGAGTCCTCACTGTTTCTATTTGGAGGAGTAACTTTGGAGAAGTGTTTGGAAGTGTTCCTTGTTTTATACTGATTGTCAAGTAAAAATGTTAAAAAGAGAGAAAATACTCCCTTTTCCACCCCCTGTGTCCTTCAATGGCTGCGACTCTCTGGGGTCCTCCTGACGGAGTGGAGATGCCTCACCTGTGTAGAGTTTTGTGAAGTTCCTGTTGTTTGACACAACTGCAGGCATTTTGGTGACGCTGCTGTCCCAGGGCTTTGCAGAGTTCCAGACCAATTGTCAGTACTGGTGAGGTTTCCCCAAACATCAGCGCCTGTGTGGGTGGGAGCCCCCGCACCATAGTGGATTCTACCTTCTCACACCCAAGACGGAAAATAAAAACGTTCGCTCTGTGTGAACCTGCTCGCCGTATACTTTGGTTTTAGTTTCTATCCACGAGAAATATGGTTTCGCCACAATTTCGGTAAACTGGGAAACAGAAACTATCTTACGCAATTCTTCATTGGAACATGAATAAATGAACAAAATCCAATCCATGATAAGTGTTTGGGGGTGTATTTTTAAATGTCAGGTGTATAAATTCAGAGATGGACAATCGCTGTTTTCTATATCCAGTTTTAGTGATGTGTCAGTTGTTTCCTCTTAAAAATGCCCCTTTGATAAGCAGTCATGTTTATTTTTTTTACTGATTGATGGCCGTTTAACGATCCAGTGTCGACAGTGACAGGTATGCCTTGCTCTGATGTTCAGTTGTTACAAAGATCTTGTCATTAATTAGGATAGTCTTCATTGCATGAAACATCTGTCCACTCAGGACAATTGCCGGCTGCCTCCTGCACGTCCCCTACTGGGGATGTGCCTGAAACCAAGGTACATGCCCTTGACTGGAATCGAACCTAGGACCTTTCAGTCCACAAGCCGACACTCTATCCACTGAGCTAATCTGGTTTCGGCCATAAGGAACTGTTTGACATTGAAACTGGGACTCAGAACTGTTGGACATTGAAATTGGGACTCAAACATTTTTTGTTCTTAAAGATTTATTTCTAGTCTACAGAGGCAAAATATTTATAAAGAAAAGATTGCTGAAAGCGGTGAAGGGCATGTACTTTGGTTGCAGGCACATCCCCAGTAGTGGGCGTGCAAGAGGCAGCTGATCGATGTCTCTCTCTCATCCATGTTTCTAACTCTCTAGCCCTCTCCCTTCTTCTCTGTAAAAAAAAATCAATAAGATATATTTTTTAAAAAAAGAAAAGATCAGGGGGCGGAGAATAGATACAGAGGCAGAGAAGCATTGAACAGACTGTCATGCTACAGCGGGAAGATAAGGGGGTTGGGGAACAGGGGGTGATGGTGGCTGTGAGAGATCAACCGAAGGACTTGTACACATGTATGTAAGCATAACCAATGGATACAAGACACTGGGGGAGGGGGACAGGTGAGGGCATGTACTGGAGGGAGGGAATGCAGGAGAGAAGTCAGTGGGGGTTAAAGAAAAAAGGAGATATATGTACTACTATTTGTGATACTTAAAAACAATAAAAAGGGGGAAAAATGTTTAGTGCCTGATGGGTCTCAGATTCTCTTCAGAACTTTTGTTGGATTCTATGCCAAAATACAAAACTTTTGGGGTGTGTCTTCTTTTGTTTTGTTAATTAGATTGGCTTTATTTTTTGCCTATGTTAATGCCCCCATTTTTTTGGAAAATAAATTTGAAATACTTCAATATCAGAATTATAGAGTGGATGGGGAGGGGTATCTAATGACCTACTATTAGATCTTATATGAAAAAATGAATATGGTTATTAATAATACTGTTAAGTAATTGCCAGGGTGAGGTATATTAGATGCTGTGGTAATCGTCCAGGGGTTAATCACTGACGGTTGGTGGGAGCAGAAGGAGAGAGAAACAGGATAAAGGCGAACGCAGATTTCCTCCCCACTGCCTCATGGGAACTAAGGGACCCCACATCCCCTGAGCAGATAGCTCCCTGGCTCCAGTGATACTACCACAGTCTGGCCCACAAACCTGGGTTGTCCTTCCTGGACATCGGACCACTGGGATTGTCGATGTTGCTGATGAACTTCAAGCTGTGTTGAGCAACACACTTGGTAGAACTGGGTTTCATTAATTTCATCTGCGGACTGAAGAAACAATTAAGGGATTTCATTTACGCCATTCCGGTTGATTTATGGTGAAGGGTTTGTTTTTAGAGATCTTTCCGAAATGGCATGTCATTTTGCTCTTGATATTTCACACATCGAAGATGCTCCTTTCTGTTCGTAACGAGAAAGGCTTTGTTCTCTCCGTGAAGCTCGGGCCGGCCTTTGTCTGAAGATAACCATGGCTGCGGCGATGGCTATTGCTGTGTTTCTATGGAAACGGCAGGACTCTGAGGTAGAGGGGTTTTGTCCAGCCACGCACGGGGATAGCCAATCAGTTTCTCTCCAGAGTTAGCTCATCAACATGTAACTGTTGTTCTCCGAGGGACCCACGTACAATGCCATTAATTTCCTCCCAAGTGCCCTGGTGTGCACCAGGCATTTTGTATCTAATTAGCATTATTTAGTACTACTAGTGTCATTTTAAAGGATGATGTAATAATTACAGAATCAATATTTACCTGGAGAATTGTCTGTTCTTCTATCAGATAAAAGCATTTCCTTAAATTTGAATGTTGGGATTTTCTTTTGCAATTTGCAACCAAATGGGCTCTCCTATTTTCTCTACTTACTGTAAAGATCCTATATAATAAAAAGTCTAATGTGCAAATTAACCGAACGGTGGAATGACCGGTCGCTATGACACGTACTGACCACCAGGGGCCAGATGCTCAATGCAGGAGCTGCCCCCTGGTAGTCAGTGCACTCCCACAGGGGGAGGTCTGCTCAGCTGACTGGGATGAGTGGCTGCTCCAGCAGCAGGAGCAGCTGCTCAGAGGGCAGGTCCACAGCCCCCGGGCTGACTGGGAGGAGGCGTGTTCCCACAGCACCCACCCCTGCAGGCCACGCCCCCCACGGGTGCACGAATCCCATGCACTGGGCCTCTAGTGCAATAATAAGTCCGGTAATAACTTCAGAGCTGGCTTTTTGTTCCAGTCGAGGCTCTAAGCATATGGGAACAGAGATTTCTTCCACTGAATCCTGGAAGGTGTGTGAGATCTTAGCCCCTGACATGGCAGAACGATGGTCGTGATAACCAGCCCGAACACAGAAATGCATCCGAAGACCCAGCAACTGTTTTTCAGTACGTGAGGCAGCTGGCCAGCCTGTGGTCCTCAGAGCTGAGGGAGAATGTCCAGAGAGATGTGTGGCATTTCCAGCGACAGATCGTTGGAGGAGAACATTTAAATAGTTATACAGTGGTACCTCGAGATACGAGTGCCCTAACATACGAGATTTTTGAGATACGAGCCATTGAGTGAGCAATTTTTGCTTTGAAATACGAGCAACATTTGAGATAGGAGTCATCGCATGGATTGGCCGGCTGCACACGACTCACCAGTTTACCGAGGCTCGAGCATCTCATAGTTTCCCACGCCTCAAGGTTATGGAATGAATTAAACTCGTATCTCGAGGTACCACTGTGAAGGGATTTTAATATGCTGATGTATTGCAGTGCCCCGGTCAAGACCGAGGATGAATGATTGACCGGGGTTCAGGGTCATGCAAGATGCCTCCATCCGTAAGCACATTGCTCCGTATTCATTGGACTTCTGCTTCCATTTGACCTCTGAATGCTAGAGACTATGTCTTCTCCTGGGATGACTCTCGTTCCCTCGTTGTCAGGATCCAACAAGTAGACAAGAAGATAAAGTAGGGAGCGCTCTGGGTGGCGATAATGGAGAAGAGGAAAATAGATTCTAACCCCAAAGCGAGATTAGAGTCCTATCCATGTGACTTCTCCTCCTAGCAAAGGTTGGAGGCTATTAGCCAAAATCAAGGTGATGAAATTAGGACAGAAAAAATAGATCTTAAAACACACAGACACACAGACACACAGACACACACACAAGAGTAAGCAAAAAATTTATGTTTGGGAGAGCTAACTTCTAGATATATATCTAAAAAAGATCTAGATATTTTCAGTAAGTTTTTTTGTTTGTTTTGTGGGTTTTTTGTTTTGTTTTGTTTTGTTTTTACTTTTGTTGCCTACCATTTCGTTCTTCAGAAAGTAAGGGAAGCAGCTCTCAGTGTTTGGTGAGTAAGGGATGTTCCCTGGGTAAAGTCGCAGGAAAACTCAGGTTAGAATGGAGGAGAGCTTTTGGAGAAGCGATGTGTAGAGATTAAAAGCCATCCCTGAGCGTGTCCGGACAGCAGGAAATGTTCATGAGGAAGAGATTCTTTTCCCTCCTCTGTGGTTGACCTGAGACCAACACATGTGTGCCGGACAGAAGAAGAAGAGAAGAGGAAACTCTCTCATGGAAAGAGAGGCATTAAAGATGCACAGGGCGGGCGTGTGGAGGGAGGTCAGGGTGAAGAGGGAAGGATCAGAACTCAGAGGGGGGTCAAAATCCGTCTTCAGAGACAGGACCGCAGAGAGAAACTCTGAGGGGAAGATTGTCTCCTGCAGAAAGCTCATGTCCATCATCCCATGTGATGAGCACACAGAGTGCAAGGAAGGAGTGTGAGCGATGGCCGGGGATGGTCCCGTATGCTGGTGTCCACCCATCGGACGCAGGCTCAGCACCAGGGAGACAGGCTTGGAGTACGGATGTGGACTTGGAAAGCACTCAGATTCCTACACTGGGAGTCAAGAGGAGAACACATGTCTCCAGGAGTTTAAAGGTGACAGCATTGAGCTCCTGGATGGTTCTTTCACACCAAACCCTCTCACCAAAGTCACAGCCAAGAGCCCTGCAGGACTCCACACGCAGCACGGACCAGGGCTGAAGCCACCGCCCAGCTGAGTATTCCTTTGATCAAGGGGCCACAACAGAAATGGAGTTGGTTTCATGAACATTCTTCTATCGAAACAAGCAGACGTGAGAGATTTCTTCGGAGAGGTAGGCCTTCTGCACCGTGCTGGTTTTCTTTCTTTCTTTCTTTTTTTAAATATATTTTATTGATTTTTTACAGAGAGGAAGGGAGAGAGAGAGAAAGTCAGAAACACTGATGAGAGAGAGACATGGATCAGCCGCCTCCTGCACGCCCCACAGTGGAGATGTGCCCGCAACCAAGGTATGTGCCCTTGACCGGAATCGAACCTGGGACCTTTCAGTCCGCAAGCCGACGCTCTATCCACTGAGCCAAACCGGTCTTGGCCCATGCTGGTTTTCTGATCTCCGAGGCAGAGAGAGCAGCGCCGGGCCGGGCAGGGTTTGGGGATGGGCAGATGCTCGCTGGACGGAGTGCGGTCCCAGGTTCCTTGGCCGGGAGGCAAGCGGAGTCACGTGTAGAGGCGTCACCTTCCTGTCCCCCGCAGGAGCATCACGGCGCTGCGGCATATGTAGCTGTGCTCTGCCAAGAAGGGGGCGGACTGGGACTTCTGCCTTTCCACAAGCTGCTGCCATCCAGAGCGCGCGGCCTCCTCTGTCAATGCTCTCCCTTCTCTCAAGAGAAGGCGGTGTTGCTGAAACCGGTTTGGCTCAGTGGATAGAGCGTCGGCCTGTGGACTGAAAGGTCCCAGGTTCGATTCCGGTCAAGGGCATGCACCTTGGTTGTAGGCACATCCCCAGTAGGGGGGCGTGCAGGAGGTGGCTGATCGATGTCTCTCTCTCATCGATGTTTCTAGCTCTCTGTCCCTCTCCCTTCTTCTCTGTAAAAAAAAAAAAATCAATAAAATATATTTAAAAAAAAAAAGAAAAAGAAGAAGAAGGCTGTGTCTTCAGGAGACCAGCCATGTGCCTGCTGCAGTAGGTGGTCTTAGTAGATGCCACCTCAGGAAACTGGGTGAGACTCGCGTCAGATGCAAAGAACGAACAGAGAGAGGGGGTCCTCACCACCTGCAGTGTTTCTCTCTGTGCCCTGAGAGGCACAGGGGCTTGGAGCCAGTTCGTGTGGCTCCCTAACTGCTCAGCAAGGTTATGCGTTTGGGGGCGAACACAGAGGTGAAGGGAGAGTGGGCAGCGGTAGGTAAACAAGGGGAATTTAATTCTACTCCATTGACACGTTAAAGACAACCAAGTACCACGGAATTTGAAAAAGAGGGAAATGGAGCGAATGACCAGAACTCAACTGGCGAGTGTCAGCTGAAGTGGCTTTAATTGAAATCACTCGGGTGATTAGGATTGCCATTCTTTCCCATGTATGTTCCCCATGGCAATACATGTTTTACGAAGCACTTGTTTTCGGAACAAACTCTGACCTGATGCTCCTCAGCATCTGATGACCTAGGCCAACTTTTCCCCTCATCTGTCAAATTCAGGGCGAAAGCCAATGAAAACACTATCCCTGACTTCTGGTGGTTTTTGAAAGCATCTTCATGAAATGAACTATTGCAGAGACCACAGGATAGGGTGTTCTTGCCTGACATATGGTTGTTTTCATTAAAAGAGGAATATTTGCTTGTAAAAATAAAATCCCATGAACTGGCAGGCTGTTGGGGGAATGGGAAATTAAACAGGTTTACAGTCAAATAAATATATAATAAATAATACACTAGAGCAGCAGTTCTCAACCTGTGGGTCGCAACCCCTTTGGGATCGAACACCACTTTCACAGGGGTCGCCTAAGACCATTGGAAAACACAGATACGATTCATAACAGTTGCAAAATGACAGTGATGAAGTAGCAACATAAATAATTTTATGGTTGGGGGTCACCACCACATGAGGAACTGTATTAAAGGGTCGCGGCATTAGGAAGGTTGAGAACCACTGTACTAGAGGAACTGCTAAGAAAAAAGGTAAGCACTGGACACCCCCATTTTGATTGGGGGTGTTGGAAGAGAGTTTGGAGAACATACATGGTCTGAAAAATGATTCAGCAGTTGCTTCGGTGAACAGCATTTGGGAAGATTCTAGAACAGTGCGGTGCAGGGAGAATGCTAAACAGCATTTTGTTGTTGTTGTTGGGGAATAAGTCTGATAACACCAACTATAGAGCTTCACAGAGTATTGATTATAACCCATTAAAATCAGGAGTAGCTGAGGGTTTGTAAAATTGGAAACTTTTCACTGGGGAAGAAAAACAAATTCAGGGTTTTCTTTCAGTACGCAGAAAACATTTTAGAGAAAAAAAAATATGCCTGTTATCTGATAATAGCAGATCTATTTCCTTAAGAAACCAATATCACTTCTTCAAGCTTATCATTGAGGCGTGTAGACTGTTTTATTTCACACTGTTGCATCAAGAGTTTATAATTGAATGGTCCTGGGTTATTCTACATCATTGCATTTTATTCCCTAGATAAACCACACTTAATGAGGCCGCATGGCAAAAGTTAAGAATTTGACACATCATTGAGTAGAAAGTGAAATTAATTTTCCTTGGCCATTAAGTAAGTTATGCTCTATTTAAGACCTTGAAATGTTAGTAACATTAATAAAAATAATATGATTATTTAAAATGGCACAACTTAAAACAGCAGCTGTTTTTAACAGACTTGTTGAGATATAAATCACATATCAGAACATTCACCCATTTAAAGTTTACAATGTGGTGTTTTCAGTATGTAGGCAGGGAAATAATCACATAATAGTCAGAACTGAAACCATTACCAAGATCTAATTTTAGAACCATTTTCTCTTTAAAAAAAAATTTATTGACTTTTAGAGAGAGAGGAAGGGAGAGGAAGAGAAAGAAAACATCCAATCAGCTGCCTCCTGCACACTTCCCACCAGGTATGGAGGCCATAAACCGGATCTGTGCCCTGACTGGGAATCGAACCACTGACCTTTCAGTGCCACACTGGCCAGGGCAGTGCCTTTCCTTTACCCCAGAAAAGGGCACCTCTCATTAGTAGCTGCCTCCTCCCTGTCCCCTCCCACTCTCCATCCTGGGCAATCATTAGTCAACCTATTGCTGTCCTGTAGACAACACTCTGATTTTCAAGGGGTAGTCTGGCCCTAGCCCACTTGGCTCAGTGGATAGAGCATCAGCCTGCGGACTGACTGGTCCCAGGTTCGATTCCAGCCAAGGGCACATGCCTGGGTTGCAGGTTCGATCCCCAGTGGGGGATGTGCAGGAGGCAGCCAATCAATGATTCTCTCTCATCATTGATGTTTCTATCTCTCTCTCCTCCCTTCCTCTCTGAAATAAATTAAAAAAATACATTTAAAAAAATTTAAAGGGGTAGTCTGCTTTGTTTTCTAGTCCGGTGTTCTGGTATTTGAATTCGGTCCCTCCAGGTTTCAGGGAAACAGAAAGGAAAGATAATGATCTGTGGCCGGTCACAGGGATGTTGAGATGTTCTCTCTTTGTTTTCCCAGCTGTAATTGCTTCCCCACAATTCTTTGTTTTTTTTTGATCTGGCAGCTTTTTATAATAGACACGAACATCATTGTATCTGCCCAGAAATGTGTGCTTAGATTCCAACATTTAAGTCCTGTATTCCATTGGAGTCTAACTAAGGTCCTATATTGACTTCAATCAAATTTTAAATATTTTCCATAATAAAGATAGCAATCCTATATGATAAAGAGGTGATATGCAAATTAACCCACACGCCATCACAATGGCTGTGCCCGCAGTGGAGGAGGGGCTCCCATAATGAGTGACCAGCAGGGACCTGAGGCTGCATGGTGCTAGGCCGAGGCAGGGGATCTGAGGCTGTGCCCCCCATCCAGTAGGGCTTGGCTGGGGAACTCAGGCTGCGCCTCCTGGTGCTGGGCCAGGGGACCTAAGGCCACGCAGCCCACCCTGTGGGGCTTGATGGGGGACCTCAAGGTGCACCCCCACTCCAGCACCAGGCTCTGGGGACCTCAGATCATGCCCTACCCCCCCCCCCAACCAGCAGGACTTGACAGGGGTGGGACCGGCCAGGTCTGGATCTTGCCCAATGGGGGTGGGGACAGCCGGGTCTGGATCTGACATGATTTCAAGGCACACGAGGGTGGGGGGGGACTTGACTCTGGGTCCCATGGTGAACCCCAGACTCTGACAGGTGGAAGGTTTTCATATACATTTTACTAATGTTCTTTCATCTCTGACACTTCTGTTATAGAGAACAGGCAAATAGCAATATTAAAATATTTTCTCTAATTAATTCCCTTTTAATGTGCACAAATTTCATGCACTGGGCCACTAGTTATCGATAAAAAGAATAGCAAATTGGTACTAAACAGTGAATTTACTCCTAGGGCTTCAATACCTGGGATGTAGTAAATGTTTTTGAGTGAGTGAAGGAAAGATGAATGAATGAATAAGTGAAAACATGGCAAACTGGTGGTATATGGATCATTTAACATACATTGTTAATAGAAAGTGTAGATGGTCATTTCTCTTGTAGCTCGTAATATTAAGCAGCATCTCTGCATTCAGGTAAGCACTCAGCAAACAAGAGTAAGATACACACATGATGTCAGGTGAGCGTCAGGAGGGAATTCTAAGCCCAGCCACTTACACTCCAGAAGCCTGTGGTCTCTCTCGGAATTCAAGGCTTGGTATTGGACAGGTGAGAAATTATTGATGCTATTTATCATTACTACAAATGTTAAATCAACGCAGATTTCAGACATCTTACCGTCATTTTCCGCAGAGAGGGAGATGCATATTATTCAGATGACTTTTATTCCTTTAAAAAATTTTTCAGTATGTTACTAATGATTTAGATTATAAATTTCCAAGATATTTATCCCAAGGTTTGAAATCTGTCACCTGCTACTTACTGATGGCAAGGAAGATGTAAACAGGGGATCGAAGTGCATAGCCTTTGTGGGTCAATGTTTACCTGAAATATTGGGGTAAGGATCTTGTAATAAATGCAGTGTTCAATTGTAGGAACACGATCCTCCTCTCATTTATCCGGCACTTGTCTGCGGAGGCCATATCGTGAGCAGCGTAGTGTTAGGGCTGTGCTGTTGACATGGAAAGTACGTGCCTCCACCTCTCCACACAAAATCCTGTCAGCAACTTCAGGACCAGAGGAGTGCTCTCCTCAGAGGTTCTTGTGGGTGTTAAAAAATTCTTGATAGACGGGGCTAAGTGGGTAATGATGGAGGAGCAGGAAGACAGAGCCTGGTAACTGTAGGGATGGGAGATATACAGGGACCAAAGGGAAGCTTCTCGTGCTCCACACTCAGGGTTTTGTGCTTCTAAATTGAGTGGTTTGGAGCCCTGTCAGCTTTGACGAGGAAGCGTAGCAGTCATTTATTTTCTATTATGTCGAGGTTCAGGTGCCTGTGGATAGATTGGAGCAGAAAATGGTTCTGGTTCTTAGGAGACAGCCTACATGACAGTGAGAAATTGGAGGGCTATGAACAGATAATTTACAAAATTGTGAAAACAGATGATGTCATGGAGAAAAGGGGCCACGTGCGAAGGTGACAGAGCCAGCAACATTTCCATTGTGGGACAGGGAAGGTAGTCAGGAGGTGGGTAAGAAGTTGAGAGAATGGAGGAGACTTGGGAAGGAATGGGGTTGATGAAGAAAAGTGAGGAGAGATTTTCAAGAAGCAAAAGGGAGGGATGTCGGATGCTGTGGAAAACATCAAGTCAGAGGACTGAGAAGCTTTCCCTAGAGTTGGACTGTGGTGATTCTGGGCATGCTCAGTAGAGCCCTATCAATAGAACGAGCAGGTGACCTCAAATTGTAGGGTCAGACTTGAGGATTTGAGGAGGGAAGGGAGTAGAATCAAAGAGTGATATTTCAGGAATATTTACTAGTATTAAGCTGAATACTTAGAAGTGGAATACACTTACAGTCAGGGTCTCCATGAACTCACCTACTCCCACTTTCCTACTTCTGTGTTTTCTGTGGCATTTAGGGGCCTGCTCTGAGAATGCCCCTCACCATTTCCTCCATGCCACTGAAAACACGGCCCTTTCAGAGTATTTCAGGAAAGCTTTACATTTGAGAGAAACATGAACATGAAATAAACTCTTCTACAAGCAAACACAGTCAAATCAATGATCTATCCTCTCTAATAAAAGAGTAATATGCAAATTGACCATCACTAACACACAAGATGGCTGCCCCCATGTTGACACAAGATGGATGCCACAAGATGGCCAGCAGAGGAAGGCAGTTGGGGATGACCAGGTCTACAAGGAAGGACAGTTGTGGGAGACCAGGCATGCAGGGGAGGGCAGTTCAAGGTGACCAGGCTGACAATCAGGCTGGCAGGGGAGCAGTTAGGCATCAATCAGGCTGGCAGGGGAATGGTTAGGGGGTGATCAGGCTGGCAGGCAGAAGTGGTTAGGGGCAATCAGGTGGGCCAGCAGGCGAGTGGTTGGGAACCAGCAGTCCAGGATTGTGAAAAGGATCCCAGATTGGAGAAGGTGCAGGTTGGACTGAAGGACATACCCCTCCCATGCACAAATTTTACGCACTGTGTGTGTGTGTGTGTGTGTGTGTGTGTGTGTGTGTGTATGGCTAATATGCAAAGTGTCCTCTCAGGAGTTTGACTGGGTGACAGGGAGTTCAGTTGCTCACTATGATGTGTGCTGATGACCAGGGGGTGGCCTGGAACAAAGGGAGGCCCCAGCCCACAGCTGACAGCCGGCAGCTGGGGAAAGGGGGGGCTTGGCTGGGTAGCCAGAACACGCCGTTCAGCTCTGATTGCAGTCCAGGCCTAGGGACCCTACCCATGCATGAATTTCGTGCACCAGGCCTCTAGTAGTAAGATGAAAACGAAACAGAAAAATCTTTCTAATCCAACAGCTGCTTACTTCTATACATGGAGTATACATGAAGCCACATACCTCCACCTCCACACTGTTTCCAAGGCTCCCAGTACATGACTGCCGAGGCCCGTTAATTCAGCTCTTTCTATTCCGAGGCATCCAGGGGAGAAGGACGACAGGAAACAGACAATGGGAGGTTGTCTCGTGCCGAAGAGGCTCCCAGTGACCCTGGCTGGCCTTTATCTCTGAGTTCTACCCAGAAATTCCTGCCAGTGGTGGTAACTAAGCGTGCCCAGCTAGTGGAATTCCATCCGTAATTTGCATGTCACGCTGATTCTTTACAAATTCAAATAGATGTCAAGTATCCAGAAAACGTGTAGGGGCAGAATGCTTTGAGACTCCTCTCCCCGTGCACATTATTTGTCTCATACAACTCGGAATTTTAGTAGGACTTCTGCCTTAAATTAAATACAGCATGAAACAGAACAGGAGCCATTTTGTCGTTTTTGAGTGTTAGATTAGATCAGGGCCTCGAACCCTGTTTGATACGGTAATAAGTGATTAGCCTGTCCTTCCTAAAGTCCTAAAATTTTACTTTACCTGATAAAAACTGTGTGTTAAAGATAGTACCTTCTGTATATTTGTCTGTGCAAGCTACTGGTTCAATATGATTTGCTGTTTTTTGGCTGTTTTTGAAGTTTTTTGCTTTATGTTTTCTATTTCCTGGCAGCATTTCAGGTCATCCTCAGATTTGTTTAAGGCATGAAATGATCAGTGACACAATTCTTATGTTGAGTAATTTGAGCGTTTCTCAAAGCTCATTGTGTCCAGGACTGCATGGTGGGAAAGGCCTGGGACGTCCTGGTGGCCAGACCCACTGGGGGAGGGGTGGGTTTGGGGGAGATGCAGATGGCTCAGGCCCCCAACCTTCCTCTGAGCACCTTTGCGACGTCCTTTTCCCACCTGCAGAATCAGATGCTCAAGGCTCCAGGGCTATTTACCTCTAAAAACGCGGCTCCGGGATGGCATTAACGAAGCAGTGTCAGCTACCGCCAACCTCTGCATTTCCCACGTAACACGTTTCCCCAGGGCAGATGCTCGCACCTTCCACCAACACGTCTTCATTAGCATCGGTCCTCGCGCTGGGAATCGCAGGAATTAAACCGCAGGCCTCGGTGACCAGAGAGCTTGGAGATGACGTTTCTTTCTAGGAACGGACGTCCTGTGTGTGTGGAGAGAATGTGGCAGTTTTCTCTGCCTGAGACCTCTGCAGGACACCTCTGCTCATAGATGGTTGACAACATGCATCTAACTGATCACTGCTTACAAGGGAACAGGCATTGACTCAATGACGGGCAGGAAATTCTGGGAGAAGAAGCGGGTAAAGGGAACCAAGACATACCCATGTTTAAAGGCAGGTGAGGGCCGAGACCGGTTTGGCTCAGTGGATAGAGTGTCGACTTGTGGACTGAAGGGTCCCAGGTTTGATTCCGGTCAGGGGCATGTACCTTGCTTGCGGGCACATCTCCACTGTGGGGCATGCAGGAGGCGGCTGATGGATGTCTCTCTCTCATCGATGTTTCTGACTTTCTATTTCTCTCCCTTCCTCTCTGTAAAAAATCAATAAAAAATATATTTTTTAAAAATGTATAAAGGCAGGTGAAGGACCGCCTGGAACAGCCTGCAGTCGTGCGGTGGGAGGGAAGTCATTCAGGCCTGGGCTATAGCTGTGCCTCCGGTGACAGGGCTCCAAGCCGACACCACGTGCCCTCGAGCGGCTCAGAACAAGACAGGTCACCTCCTCACACGAGGGCAGTTTGGTTCTGAAATGGCTTTTCAGTTCAGGCCAAGGCCACCAGGCTTCAGAACTAAGCTGCACGGTCTTCAAATTCAGATGGTGGAGAAAGTCCATCTTCTATCCTCTCCACCTCTGTCTTTTCTGTCTGAAGCAGATAGCAGATGGTGCGTGGGGAGGGGAGGGGCGTGGGACCCATCTGGAAGGAAAGCTCACGGAATTTCTTTGGCTCCTGCTCCGGCATGAACACCTGGCTCCATTGTAAGCGGAGGGCCGCGTTGAAGATAATTGCCTTTGCCCTGGTGTTTATCTGCTCGTCTAACGTAGAGCGAAGTGCTGAGAAATTCTCAGGCTGCTGACTGTGCCAGCCTCGGCTCTCTAGTCCTGGGTCCTTTGACCCCCGGTTTGCCCTGTTCACTGGCACCCTCCCGGGTCCCTCTGAGACCTGAGGGCCAGGAGAGCCATGGCCTTGCTTGCCGATCCGGTGCCTGCATTCCCTTTGCTGGGGATGCTTTCAGGCAGAGAGACGGAGGAGGCTCTCCCATCAATGAAGGCAAGATGGTTGTCCTGGCAACAAGATGCACTGGCATCTTCAGAAGAATGGTGGGTGACGGCCAGTGAGAAGCCGTGAGCAAGCAGCGTTATTTCCAGGCGGGTGCAGGGGGGTTGGGGGTGGGGTGGGCAGGAGGTGCCTTGCTGGATTGTGAGCACCTTGAAAACAAGAGGAAGTCTTACTCATACAGAGCCCAGCGCCCAGGATACCCACCGGCACTCAGGGAGGATGGTACCTCTCCCCCACCCCTGCTCTCCCTCGCTTCACTTTCCCAGCTTCAAAGATTTTACATCAAGCTAAAGCTGGTGTGGCTCAGTGGATAGAGCATCGGCTTGTGGATTAAAAGATCCCAGGTTCGATTCCAGTCAAGGGCATGTACCTTGGTGGCGGGCACATCCCCAGTGGGGGGTGTGCAGGGGGCGGCTGATGGATGTCTCTCTCTCATCGATGTTTCTAACTCTCTATCCTTCTCCCTTCCTCTCTGTAACAAATCAATAAAATATTTTTTAAAAAATTTACATCTAGACAGCATCTGCAATAAGGAAGCTTGGAACTGGCACCTGTTCCACCAAGTATTCAAATATCCTCCTTAACACCGTGCTTTCTCTCCTCTGCATTCAAACAAAAAAACGCAAAAAGAGCTGACATGTCTTCCTGGGACCCTCAATGGCAGTAAAATGCTTCCTGGAGTCAGTTTCTGCCTGATGTCATCTTGGTCAATCATTAATATTTGCAACTACTTTTTAGCCAGGCACTTGGTAATAGAGTTATTTTAAGGAAAAGAGCATTTTTATGGAAAGTACTGCTTATACCATCGTTTGGCCCATGAATATCAGAACTCTCTCCTAACAAAAGCACGCAAATGTATCTTGTAATTCATGTAGTTTCCATGCCTTGTTTGTTTTTAACTTATTCAAATTAGTCCAGGACTGTCTTTCAAAGAGTGATTTTATACAAGGATGCCAGGAAGCATATTGTTTAAGATAAGTCTGAAGGCTCTTTTGCTAGAAGTTTTCACTTGGTGAACTTAGATGTTTCAGGATACTATTTAAATTTTATTTTATTTCAATAACATGAAACTAAATTTATAGAGAAAAAAACTGCCTTCTTTATTCTAGCATTTTAATCATTTTTAAAGGTATTGAAAAATCAGCTTAGCATTGATACTGTTTGGTGCACCAGAAGACAAATCAATTGGTAGCAAGAGGTCAATCTAAAATAGAATCTCATAGGTCAGGATTCTGTGTTGGTTTATTCACATGGATAGATGCCTCCTAAGAGTCCTCTCTGTAAGTCATCACTTCAGTCTCAGGGAATTTGTGGGTGAAATCTACCAAACTGAGTATAGAAAGAGGTGTGATGATTGCCTTTCTATTTTTATGCAGGCCTATTTTTAAATTGTTTTATGCACACTCTGTTTATCTTCTAGTCCATTTGTTCTAAGACTCATAAATAATGGCAGGTTCCTAATTTGTATTCTCCTTTTGGTGAGTAATTCTTATTTGTAAAAATCTTGCAGTGGTATTATCCATGCATTCATTACATTCATTACAGTGTATTCGTCCTCAGGAACTAAAAAATGGGCCACTTCATGACAATAATTAGGAATAACAATCCCTTTTCGCTTCCTAAATTAGGCAGAATGTGGGGCCAACTCTGAATAAATATGGTCCATTTCTCTTCCCCAGACCTCTCAGGTTTTTAAATTCTGAAAATCTAGGCCCATTTGTTTTGAGTTTTCCTGTTTAATCCCCCTCTTCACACTGTAAGTGCCTGGAAGGTTTTCTTGGCATAAAAAGAGGCATTGCTATTAATTCTAGATTTTAGAAACAAACAAACAAACAAACAAACAAAATATGCTAAAGCCATGGAAAATTCCAGAAGGACATTCTTTGAAAATGATTTTTTATAAGGCATGCTCAGTGACCCATTTAAAAAAAAAATAGAATCGATAGCATTGTTCTGGACAAAGATAAATATTGTTTCATGACAGGGAGGCATTCAGTCTGGCTTACCAGCTTATTGGAGGCCTAGCTAGTGAGAAAAAGGTCCTTTTAAGCGAGTCAAGTTCAGAGTGTAATCCAGCCTCAGAAAGGAACGCCTGGCTGCCCGCAGGTTGGGATTCCCAGCACAGACACAGGATAAGGAACAGTTTGCCTGATGTAAGCGTCACAGCACGTTTTTTAAAGTGGGGGACTGACTGCATTTGAAATGACGTCACATCAGTTGCGGAACCTGGAAAACTCACCGGGATCGACAGGCTTAGATAAAACATTTCTGTGTAGAAATGGGCAGTAGCAGGGGCTGAAGCGTATCTGCCGATAACTACTCGGGTGTGTGTTCGGATGGAGAACACCGTGACCAGGGGACAGAATGCGATTCTGAGCACAAATCCCAGGGAGACCTGAAGGGTTGTAAGTTAAAATGGCAGCGCCGAACATGGGAAGGAAATATTGAACTAAAGAAGAAAATAATAATAAAAAAAAAAAAACTAAAGCAACCTGACTTTGGATTGACCGTAGGCAACAGAAGAGAGGAATTTCATCGAAGTACACTTTATTGTTTTTTCAAGCTCGGGCTGATGGAAATCAGCTTGAGAAGATACAAGTTCAGCTTGGGAAATCTGATTCTGATAAACATCACATGTGACATACCGCACAGATTCCCGGTGTTTGGGGTGAAAGATTAAATAGGAATGCTGCCATTCATACTATTGTAATGGATGACATTGTCATCTTTCATATTTTTTAGTGTTTTTATTTCAGAGAGAGAGAGAGGAAGAGGGAGAGAAACATCAATGATAGGGTCATCATTGATTGGCTGCCTCCTGAGTGTCCCCTACTGGGGATCGAGCCCACAGCTGGGACGTGTTCCCTGACCGAGCATCAAATTGTGACTTCCTGGCTCATGGATCAACGCTCAATCACTGAGCCACACTGGCCAGGCCATTTTCCTCTTTTAGGCTAAACTGACTCTCCCATTGGAATTAAAGTGCCATGCTACAGATGTAAAGTTTAAGGTTCCCTTTTCACCAATGTCAGGGGCCTATGCTACATACCCATGATTCTTAAAGCTGCGGTTAGACTAGAAGCTGTGCAGGTACAAGCCTAGCTCTTGGCCTGCTCTTGGTTTCCTTATCTTTTCACGGTCACTGCAGGATCCAATGCCTGAGTTAGACCCCCGGGGAGTGAAGTAAAGAGCACAGCATGGCCTGAAGGAAGTTTCTATTTCCTGGAGGAAGTTCAGGGTCTCCCAGTGTCTCAGAAAGGGGTATTTCTCCCCAGCTAGGTAAATCAGCAAAGACACAGGATGATGGGAGTTCACTTTTCAAACTAGCTGGAACTGTGTAAATGGCTCGATGTCTCAATCTTTTCCATAAAGAGCTGAATTTATGGCCGTTCCACACCGTCTTACTGCCTGTCCCCGCCGTGGGGCTGGCGATTAACGGATCTGGCTTCTCTCTCAGCTGTGCCACTGCAGCCTTCCTGCCTGGGGCAAACCGGGCCCTATCTCCCCGGCTGGGTTTCCTCGAGTTCGAAAGCTCAGATGATAACGTGGAAATCCTTGGGAAACAATCGGCAAGATGGGAGATCTCTTCAGAATGCAAACCCCTATCTAAATGCAAATCCTGGGACATCTCATCCTGTTTCTCTGCGATAAGTAGCCAGTTAATGATGACCTTCAATTATACGGGGAATATCATACGGGGACTACAGTAAGCTCTCCTAACCTCTGCGGCTGCGAGGCACTAAGTACTTGAGCTCATTACATAAGGGTAATATTGTCATGTCAAATACAGGGTGGAATGTTTCTGTAATCTCAGTGTATGGCTCACTGAAACTCATAGGAATCCTTCAAAATCCCTTGCGACTTCAGGTTATATAGATGAATTTAATGAGGAAAAGTGTATTACACACATACACACACACACACACACACACACACACACACACACAGACAGAGAGAGAGAGAGAGAGAGAGAGAAGAATCTGCCCCTTCTTTGAAAAGATATGGATATTACAGTACAGTAGTACCTCGAGATACGAGTGCCCTAACACATGAGATTTTTGAGATACGAGCCATCGAGAGAGCGATTTTTGCTTTGAAATACGAGCAACATTTGAGATAGGAGTAATCTCACAGATCGGCCGGTTGCACATGACCCACCAGTTTACCGAGACTCGAGCGTCTCATAGTTTCCCACGCCTCAAGGTTACGGAACGAATTAAACTCATATCTCAAGGTACCACTGTACTTGCAAAATAAGAGACATTCAAAATCAGGCGGTGAGTGTGTATCCATTGCGCCGTGCAACCTGAGTCTCTCTGTAAACCACGGTCTGGGGAACGCGTGTTGGCTGCCAGGTGCGGAGTCTCCTTTGATTCCGGGCCCCGCATCCCAGTTCCCGGGAAAGCCTGTTTATCCAGAGCAACCTCAACGGTTGCTGCATGTCCAGCGTGGTTATTAAGAATTTATTCTCTTCTTTTATTCTCACAGGCTTCCTGAACTAGAAAATAAATGTTATTGTCGCTTTATGTTGTATCTTATCAAAGAAATCTCTGCAGTAGAAGCTTTAAGATAAGAAAAGTCGCTGAGTTTCAGAAAGGGCAAGTAGTTGGTTTAAAACCACGTGCCCCTAGTACGTGGCTGGCCTAGCATTTGAAACCAGGTCTGTCAGTTTCCACCTTTGCTCTGCTTATATTTATATTCTAGAGGCCTGGTGCATGAAAATTCATGCACTGGAGGTGGGGGGAAGGGGGGAAATCCTTCAACCCAGCCTGCCCCCCTCACAGTCTGGGAGCCCTCAGGGGTGGGAGGCAAACCAGCAACCAGCAGAAGGCAACACCTCATCATACCTCTGCTGCTGCCACTGCCGGCAGCACAAGCCTTGGCCAGCCCTAGTTACCTGAGCCTCAGGCTGTCCTGGGCAGCTGGGCAGCTGAATTTGAGGCTTGCTTACACCTCAGGCCAGCCCTGGGCAGCTGGGGGGCTGAGGGAACTGGGTGCCACCATCTTGTAGCTGTGGATTCTGCCATCTTTGAGGGCATAGCAGTCAATTAGCATATCCCCTTTTTATTGGCAGTGGGCACCATCATCTTTATGAGGGCATGATGGTCAATTAGCACATTCCCTCTTCATTAGATAGAATTTTTTTTCCTTTTTTCATCACCATTTATCCCCTCTATACCCTCCTCCACCTCCACCCACTCCTCTTACCCCCGAAATCACCACACTAGTGTCCATGTCCATGAGTTCTCTCTCTTCTTGTTTGCTCAATCCCTCCACCCCCTCAACACCCTCCCCACCACCAGAGCTGTCTGCCTGCTCTCTTCCCATGAGTGAATATGTCTCTATTTTGCCTGTTTATTTTTAATTCCACATATTAAATCTTATGTTACTTGTCTTTCTCTGACTAGCTTCTTTCACTTAGCATAATGCTCTCCAGGTTGCAAAGGGTGAAGTCTTTTTTGTCCTCGTTAGAGCCCAGTAGTATTCCACAGTGTAAATGTATCACAGCTGTTTTATTCACTTATCTACAGATGGGCACTTGGGCTGTTTCCAGGTCTTAGCTATTGTGAATGATTCTGCAAAGAGCATAGAGGTGCAAACACTCTTTTGAATTCGTGTTTCAGGTTTCTTCCCATAAACTCCCAGAAATGGAATTTCTGGGTCATAAGGCATTTCAATTTGCATTCCCCCCAACAGTGCATAAGGGTTCCCTTTTCTCCACCTTCTCACCGGCACTTGCTGTTTGTTGCATTAGTGAGGAAAGTCAAACTGACAGGTGTGAGGTGATATCTCATTGTGGTTCTAATTTGCATCTCTCTGATGATTAGTGACACTGAGCATCTTTTCCTATGTCTTTTGGCACATGTATGTCCTCTTTGGAGAGGTATCTTCTGATGCCTCATCTAGTCCCATTCAACATCCAGCATGATCTTCTATTATGTATGTAAATAAAACTAAGGATGCACGATTTATGATTTGTAAAGGTGATGGAAGAGTACCAGTATCAAAGTCTGCCTTTCCAGCCAACAGGATGAACCCACTGCTCCAGCCCTGCCCCACCCCATGCTCTGAGTGTTCTACAAAAATGCCTGTTGAGTCTGTCTGTGTTTTCTTAGGTTCATATGCAGATCTGTGCCACGAGTAAATGAAGTTTGCTTCGTCTTCCTGGGTGTTCTTATTTTTTGTTTGTCATCGTTAGGAAAGGCAGATAAACATTTGATTTTGTTATCTATAGTATCATGACAAGCTTACAATGATAGCGTCTTTCATTTGCACGACATTTATTGATTAAGACTTCTCACTTCCGTAACTAAGAACAGAGAGATTAATCTGACGGTAACGATTTTTTATTGGATCAGCAAATATGTCAGCTACCAATCCAATCAATATGCCAGGCATTGAAATAAATAGAAGTAAGTATAAGGTTTAGCTATCATTCAGTGTCACTTTGTGGCACATTTCTCCCGAGAGCTTAAAAAGCAAATAAAAATAGAAAGTCTACTTGTATTGTAACTACAATTCTTCCCTCTCTCCCCCTAACATCAATGAACGTGTGTACAATCAATGTATTCTGTCTATCATGCACATTCAACTTCTCCACTAGATTCCCCATTGGCTTCCTAACATCTTTAAATGTTTTTTTTTTAATTTATTTTAAAAATAAAACCTTAAAAACCTCTCCCCTATTTCCACGGATCTCAGCAACCACAGTGTGGCTGCTGACTGTGTCTCCTTCTTCCTTTTGCCGCCAAACTGCTTCTGATTGCTGCTTCCCTATTCCCCTTTCTTTGTCAACTCCATCTCAGTCCATTATTTCTCTAGCAACAGATGTAACACTTGGTGACTTGGTACATCTCTATAAATGATGAAGCCAGCTCCCTTCTATTTTTCATTGTCCGAAGGAGCCAGTCTATTCGAGGAGCATTCCATATTTTCTCTTACTTGAGGTAATACATGCCTAAAATAGAATAAGCCTACCAGTGCAAATGATGGATTTTTGGGTAAAAATATATCGTGCTGGCTAACCTTCTCCCAAAATATTCTTCTGGCTTGCCCTTTAGCACTTCGGCATGCGTTAAACTTTCAAACTGGTAGACCTGATTGGTCAGCTCTGTCTATGTATTTAAAAGTCAAATATGGGGTTGAAGTGGGAGTCCTGGCAATGTAGAGGGATGAGGGAGGCAGGTCCTGCAGACAGTGAGTCTGTTTTCCTTAAACACTTGTCTGGGATCAAACGTGGATGGAGCCCCAGTCCCTCTGGGAGATTTGCTTTCCTGTCGTGAGATGGTCAAGGTCACCAGTGTAGCCAATTTCCCCTGGATTTTCCTCCTTCAGTTCTGGTTGTGAAACCTTCAGGTCTGTGATTCCGTGAGGGAAAGGGAAGTGATGGAAACTATCTTATCCTGGTGTAACTAACCAGCAGCAGCATAGTTCTCACTTAGAACCTCGGCCTGAGCACACCATTGGGTTACTCTAAACCTCTTCTCTCAGGATATGATCTTAAAACAATTATAGGAGTTTTTAAAAATATTATTTTAACGTTGAAGAGAAATTTTTGCATACTATATTTTATGCATAATATAATTTTATATATTACTAGAGGCCCCATGCATGAAGATTCATGCAAGAGTGGGCCTTCCTTCCCCTGGCTGCTGGTACCGCCTTCGCTCCAGCCTGGAGCTGCCTTTCTGCCTTCACTTGCTGCCCAGAGGCCTGGAGTGGCTGGTGTGGTACAGAAACCTGTGTTGTCACCATGGCAACGACACAAGCATCCCGCCCCACCCCTGGCCACTCGGTGCCCACATATGCAAATTAACCTTCCATCTTTGTTGGATTAATTTGCATACTGACTCCTGATTAGCTGGTGGGCATCGTGAAGGTATGGTCAATTAACATGTCACTCTTTGATTAGGTCGATTATATGGAATTTGGTTCACATTGGTGGAGTAAAAGAAAATTGCCATACCATTAGAATACATTTTTTCCATTACATTAAGTAAAACCATTTAAATGTCTTTCACTCCAATTATTTTCTCTTACTTCCCAGTTTATTTTTAACGTGAACACTGTCAGGTGGTTGAGAAAAAAAATCCTTTCCACTGTCTAAATGTGACCATACGCACCTGTTGAAACTGCATGGGCTATCCACAGTTGCATCGTCAATACAAAGTGCTGTCTTCCCTGTTTTAACTCCAAGCAAAGTCTTTATTTAGTAAGCAGTGTCTTTAAGGACTGTCCAACCTAGGGCTTTGGTGAATTTACAAAGCAGCTTTAAGGATAGAAAAGGCAACTGTATACCCCACACAGTCCTTCCCTCAAAGGACTTTTCTAAAATAAGATTTTGCTTTTTAAAAAATATAATAAACATGTGAGAAAAGTTTAAGTGACTTACTGGGGGAGGAAAGCATAAATAGAACACAGATCTTGTATGACTTTCTATGGGGTCTTTTAATTATACCTGAACGAGGACCAGTCATGCCCAAAGGCAGAAATTACCGTTTTCCTCTACATTAGGAAATACGCCTCTAAGGTTTGCCCGCAGTGAAGCTCACCCTTTGGTTTGATTGTTGCGTGACTCCAGTATATTGTTTTCAATAGAAAACCGGTTTGGCTCAGTGGATAGAGCGTCGGCCTTTGGACTGAAAGGTCCCAGGTTCGATTCTGGTCAAGGGCATGTACCTTGATTGCGGACACATCCCCAGTAGGGAGTGTGCAGGAGGCGGCTGATCAATGTCTCTCTCTCATCGATGTTTCTAACTCTCTATCTCTCTCCCTTCCTCTCTGTAGAAAATCAATAAAGTATATTTTTTAAAAAAGATGACAGGCTTATCCTTGGCTCAGATAAAACCAGCATTTCCTCAGCCAAATTCCACAAGACGGATTAGAGGCTTTGAACGAGGGCTTCCCTGGCTTTCGAGGAGCAACACGTGTGACATTCGCTCCTCGAATGAGAGAAAGACACAGGAGAAAAGAAACATCCTGTGGATGTAAAAATATACTTAGCTTTTGAAAGTCTGAGATGCTTGAGAAAAGATCCTGCTGCAGAAATGTCATGTCCACTGAGAAATGCTGCCGTTTTGCCTATTTCCAAATGGGCTTGACCGCCGAGATGCTCTCGCCAGTATTTCAGGAGAGCAGTGTGTGACTAATTGTAAAAACCACCTGGTGTGCACCCATTTTGAAACTTCTGGGAATGCTCAGGGTAAAGCAGCACAATGTCATGATCAGGAGGCAGTTAGAGAACCTATAGAAGCACTGTTTCGGTTGCTCCGAGAGAAAAAGCAGCTGATTTGGGGGACAAGGAAAGAAAAAAAAAGGAAAGCGGGTGTAGTCACTAATAGCCATCTTCCACGTGTCTCTGTCTTGTTCCCAAAGTGGGAAATTGCCATAATTCTGACATTTGTCTTCAAGGTAAACGGGGTGGGAGCTTTGAGACTACCTCTTCTTGACCCGTTCTAGTTGATTGTCAGAACAGATTTCCCAATTAATTCATTTATTCAACCACTGTTAACTGAGCACCTATCACGTACCAGGTATTTTTCTAGGAATTCGCAGACAAAAAAATGGGAAAAACTCAGAAATGTCTGACCGCACAGTTTTTTACACCGCGGTGAGAAGAGTCCATAAAGTCACCAAGTAAGAGAAATAACACGTCAGATGCTGATAAGTGTCGTGCAGAAAAACAAAGCAATCCTGGGTAGAGAGTTCACGTCTACATTGGATGCTTTATGGCAGATTAGAGAGGACTGCAAACTCTCTATCACCCCTGCCATCCGAGGTTCAAGTCCATTTCTCAGCCCCCCAAAACCTGGGCTGCCTGACTGGGACTGTGGCAAAAATGATGCTCTGCCTTTCAGGGCTCCGCCTTTAAGAAGATTGGAAACTTTGGCTTCCTCTCTCTCTCTCTCTCTCTCTCTCTCTCTCTCTCTCTCTCTCTCTCTCTCTCTCTCTCTTTCAGAGACACCAGAAGTGAGATGCTCCTAGGAATCATACCCCAGGCATGCTCTGAGGACCCCATTCATTCCATTAGCGCTCCTCATGGTCCCGGGTTGGAGCACCCATTACCTCAGTCCTCTTCCCCTTCCAGCTGCAGCCGCTCACATGAGTCCAAGTGAGAACATCCATGGGAGTCCAGGAAGGCCAGGAAGATGTGAGGAACCACAATAGACCGTTGTTTTAAGCTAACACACTTTCTCGGCAGCCATGGATACCCCAGCCAACACACTAACAACATCTCGAACAAATCTGGGGGCTGTGAGGAAACAGGCCGCACCATATTTAGGTTCATTGGTTCAGTCATTCCAGGGGAAGAGGAGGGCTTCACCTGCATTTCAAATGCCGTCTGAACAAGCAGGATGTGCTCTGCAGAAACCGCACAGGTGCCTGGACTCAGCAGCCTCTGCCCCACCTCCTTCCTCCCCAGGATTCTGTTCGACATCGGAATCATGCCCCCACCTACCTCCAACCCCCACCCCAGCTCTCTCACCCTGGGCCTTATTTATCCAGCCAGAGAGGACGGCTCCACTGAAGCAATTAACTTTCCGGCTGCAGGGAAATCAGCTCAGTTAAACAAACATTCTTGCTTAGTCACGTTGACCAGTAGAGAATGTCCCATAATTAGAGGCATGTTTTTGACAATTGTAAATGTCACTATTATAAGCATTTTCACAGTAAAAAATATTTTGAAGAGAAAAATATCGCTATCCTCCCAGAACATGCATCTACTTTTCCAGATCAACGCTCAGTAGTCACTTGAGAAATCACCTGACTGTAACGGACCCCCCTCGTGGGGCATGGAGATCAAACAGACCAATGGTGGGAAGGCTTGGCCCTGTTTCTCACTCACTGGAACTGTTCGGAAATTCTCACGGATGCCGTTTCATTCGGCGCTGTAGACTTTGTTCAATCTTGTTCAACATTCCTAAAGCAAATCCCTTTTAATCCCTGCATTACACATGTATCCAGTTCATCCGCTCGTTTTCGAGCGTGCTGGCATTGAGTGTGATCGTGTATAACACTGCACGGTTCCCATATGCTGTTGCCTCTGCACATCACAGGCCACCAACACTCCTGACAGAAACAGACCTCTTCGACAGACCGGATTCTGGAGTCTCTATCCTGTCTAATAAAAGAGTAATATGCAAATTGACCATACCTCGATACTCTCACAAGCCATGCCTACCAGCCAATCAGGAGCGAGTATGCAAATTAACCCAACCAAGGTGGCTGCAGCCATGGAGGGACCAGGAGGCTTGTGTTTCCCTGGCAATGGAAGAAGCCAAGTTCCTGGCTGGTCCTGCCCTCCACTGATAGCTACAAAGTTTTAACCATAGAAGATAAATAAATCCCAGATACCAGAACCTTCTGCTTGGATCGCTGGGGTGTGTGGCCAGCCTGCAAACGACCACAGGCCCCTTGCTCAGGCCACCCCACACCCCAAGGGAACCCTCACCCTGATCCGGGACACCTTTCAGGGAAAACCAGCTGGCCTTCATCTGTGCACCAGGCCTCTATGCTAATAAAAGAGAAATATGCAAATTGACTGTCACTCCAACACACAAGTTGACTGCCTCCATGTGGTCAAAGATGGATGCCCCCATGTGGACACAAGATGGCTGCCACAAGATGGCCAGCAGGGGAGGGCAGTTAGGAGAGACCAGGCCTGCAAGGGAGGGCAGTTAGGAGTGACCAGGCTGGCAGAGGAGGGAAGTTGGGGGTAACCAGGCTTCAGGACCAGGCCTGCAGTGGAGGGCAGTTGGGGTGACCAGGCCTAAAGGGGAGGGCAGTTACGGGCAGTCAGGCTGGCAGGGGAGCAGTTAGGCATCAATCAGGCTGTCAGGGGAGTGATTAAGGGTGATCAGGCTGGCAGGAAGAAGTGATTAGGGGCAATCAGGAAGACAGGCAGGTGAGCAGTTAGGAGCCAGCACAATCCTGGATTGTGAGAGGAATGTCCAACTGCCCAAGATAACTATTTGGGCAGTCGGATATCCTTCAAGGGGTCCCAGATTAGAGAAGGTGCAGGCTGGGTTGGGGACATTCCCACCTCCCATGCATGAATTTCAATATACCGGGCCTGTAGTATTTGATAAAATCCCTGGTGACTTTGGCACCCAGCCGCAAAGTTAGGAAGTTAGGAAGAAAATCTCCAAATTCTGCCTATTCAAGAATTTATTTTTAAAATTCGGCAATAATTTAAGCATGGTATTCTAGCAATGACTAAAATATTTAACATTAAAAGCTGTCATTTGAGTTTGTTACCTTGATAATGGCACTTTGTCCCCAATTATTCCAATGTTTACCTTAACTCTATACTCTGTTTAGGCCAGGAATGTATCTAAATAAAATCTTAGTAAAGTGTTATAATATCGGGCCATTATTTGAACTATATGCTAGAATGCTTTGAAAATAGAGACAACTAGGTCATCAACTAAAGGGTTGGCTGTAGGAAGTCTATACAAATAAAATCTAAACTTTATTTGACTATAAAGTTTACAGTGAAAGCTTTCTGCAAAGCACAGTTTTGAACTGTGGTATTACTCTCATCTTCCTCATCTGCTGTTCTCACAGCAAGGGCATTTTTCTACTTTACCTGAGTAATTTTGAACTCTGGGCTCACTGCCCCTCTGATCTGTTGACCTGTTATCCTGGAGGTGGAGGATAGGAACCAGCCTGTGTCCCTGATGGGAGAGAGCTTGGCATATACAGCGGACAACCAGGTTCTGGAAGGCTTGAGTGGAAGGCTGAACCAGACTGAAACTAACAGCAAAGACAGAACAACAGTCATGGCCACAGTTCTGCGTAGGACAGAAGAGAAAAGTTTTGTCTTTCCCCTGGCTGCTGGTGAGGGAGAAAGACGTCTCCCCAGGAACTGATAGAAGCAAGCTCTGCAGTGGTATGACCTCAACTTCTGTTCCCTTTCGAGACGGAAAAGCTCTCAGGTCTTAGATTTATTTTCTAATCATTTTCTATTTTCCAATTACGGTTGACATACAATATTATATTAGTTTCAGGAGTACACCCCAGTGATTAGACAG
>PVJN01026565.1:0-28919 GCA_004026805.1 Lasiurus borealis | reverse complement strand
AATCTAGAAAATCCTTGCGCAAGTTAAAGGAACTATAACCATCTGAGGTTAAACACACTGCTCATGTTTATCAGATGGGTTTAGATTAGTGACTTTTAGCTCTGCCTTCACATTGGTCTTATCTGGGGTCTTTTTAAAGCTTTGGATGCCCAGACTCCATTTCCAGAGATTCAGATTTAGTTGGCCTGGGATAGAGCCAGTACATGAGAATTAAAAAACAAACACACACAAACTCAACAAACACCAGGGTTAATTCTAATATGCAGTGGTTTGGAATTAAAAGCAAACAAAACAGAATCAGAAATTACGTGAAGACCTCCATATGTTATTTGATAAAATCTTAGTAATGTGAAATTATGATGACTTTTCCCTTGACTCAACTAAACCAACCAGTTGTTGACATCATGGAGCCATAGCCTCAGGTTACAATTTATAACCTGAATTTCCCCAGGTATAGAAGCCTGTCCAGTGAGTGATACAGCAGCATAAAGATTTAATGTGTGGGATCTCAGTTTCCATCTCTTAGGAGTGACAAAGAAGATTGGGAAAGAAAGAGACAATGGAAAGCAAAAGGAAAGGGATAGCTTAGGGCCTAAGGTATTGGGGGGGGAGTAGAGTGAGAAGGAGGGGGAAGGTTCTGAGTGGGTGAGAGACAGGACAAGAGTACAGGGAAGAAGTTGTGTTTGCTTTATTGAGTTGGTTTTGTTAAGGTTATAAACTGGTGGCTACAGAACCAGATGAAGCCTGTGAGTGAAACATACTGTTTCTTTTAAAATTGTGTGTCAACATTTAAATATCAGAATTTCATTTAAAATCTGGATCTCTTGCATTTCTTTTCTTTTCTTTTTTTTTAATATATTTTTTGATTTTTACAGAGAGGAAAGGAGAGGGATAGAGAGTTAGAAACATTGATGAGAGAGAGAGAGACATCGATCAGCCGCCTCCTGCACTTCCCCTACTGGGGATGTGCCCGCAACCAAGATACATACCCATGACTGGATTCGAACCAGGGACTCTTCAGTCTGCAGGCTGGCGCTCTATCCACTGAGCCAAACCAGTTTTGGCGATCTCTTGCATTTCTTAAAAAAAGAAAAAATCTTTTTTTTTTCTTACCAAAATAGTTAAGATACATGTTCTCTAGTTGCTCATGCCCCATCTGCTTTGCTCACTTATTCTGCCTGGCCCTACCTGCATTTGTTTTTAACCCTGAGTCTAAATCTATAGGTCTTAATGTACATTAGAATCTTCTGGAGAGCATTTGAAATATCCGTGCTTGGATGCGATCCTACATCAATTAAATCAGAAACTGGTGTGTGTTGGAATGGAGCTTATCACTATTATTTTAAATCTTTCTCTTTTTCTTTTTTTTTTTACTTTTTAATTTTTATTGCAATGGCATTGGTTAATCAAATTGTGTAGTTTTTTTTTAAATATATTTTTATTGATTTTTTACAGAGAGGAAGGGAGAGGAATAGAGAGTTAGAAACATCGATGAGAGAGAGACATCGATCAGTTGCCTCCTGCACGCCCCCCACTGCAGACGTGCCCACAACCAGGATACATGCCCTTGACCGGAATCGAACCCGGGACCCTCTAGTCCGCAGGCTGACACTCTATCCACTGAGCCAAACTGGTTTTTGGCACATTGTGTAGGTTTTAAGTGTACAATTTTATAATACATCATCTGTACATTGTATTGTGTGTTCACCACCCAACATCTAGACTGCTGTCATCGTTTATCCGTTTACCCTCTTCCACATGCCTCACCCCCCTTACCTTTAGTAAACACCATACTTTTATTTGTCTATGAGGTTTGTTGTTTTGTTTTGCTTAATTTTTCACCCAGCCCTACAACCCCTCTATCTTTTAATAGCTGTCAGTCTATTTTCTATATCTGTTTCTATTTTTTTAAAAAATATTTATTCATTAGATTCCACATATAAATGAGATTATGTTATTTGTTTTTCTCTAACTGGCTTAAAATTTATCATACTACCCACCAGATTCATACGTATTGTTGCAAAAGGTAAGATTTCCTTCTTTTTTTTTTTTTACTGTGGAGTAGTATTCCATTGTATAAAGGTACCACAGCTTTTTTATCCACTCATCTACTGATGGGCACCTGGGCTGCTTCCAAATCTTGGCTATTTTAAATAATGTTGCAATGAGCATAGTGGTTCATTCTTTAGAATTAATGTTTTGGGTTTCTTTGGATGTATTCCCAGAAGTGGAATCATTGGGTCATAAGGCAGGCCATTTTTAATTTTTGAGTTAACTTCATACTGTTTTCCACAGTGGCTACATCAGTTTTTATTCCCACCAAAAATTCACCTGGAGAGGGTTTCCTTTTCTCCACATCCTTGCCAACACTTGTTGTTTGTTTGTTGATATCTTTACTAATAAAAGGGTAATATGCTAATTAGCCTTCCATCCTTCCACACAAAGCCATGGTGGTAGGGGGAGAGGCAGAGGCAGTTAGGGGCAATAAGGCTGGCAGTGGAGATCAGGCTGGCAGGGGGTAGGAGCAATCAGGCTAGCAGGGGAGTGCAGTTGGGGGTGACCAGATATGCAGGGGAGAGCAGTTGGGGGCAAACTGGCCTATAGGGGAGAGCAGTTGGGGGTGACCAGGCCTGCAGAGATCGGGCCTAAACCAGCAGTCAGACATCCCTTTTGCAATCCAGGACCACTGGCTCCACTCACCTGCCTGCCTGCTTGCTTAATGTCCCCAACTGGCCGAGACCGGTTTGGCTCAGTGGATAGAGCGTCGGCCTGTGGACTGAAAGGTCCCAGGTTCGATTCCTGTTGGGGGCATGTACCTTGCTTGCGGGCACAACTCTAGTGGGGGGCATGCAGGAGGCGGCTGATCGATGTCTCTCTCTCATCAATGTTTCTGACTTTCTATCCCTCTCCCTTCCTCTCTGAAAAAAAAATAAATAAAATAAAATATATATTTTTTAATGTCCCCAACTGCCCTCACCTACCTGCTTGCCTAATGCCCCTAACTGACCTCTTCTGTAGGCCAGTTTGCCCCCAACTGCCCTCCCCTACTGGCCAGTTCGCAGTCAGACATCCCCTAGGGGTCCCAGATTGGAGAAGGTGCAAGCCAAGCTGAGGGACACGCCCCTCCCAATGCATTAATTTTGTGCACCAAGCCTCTAGTGTGCTGTGCCAGCATAGCCAAGGGTTCAGCGAGCCTGAGGGGAGGGCCGGGGAAGGATAAAGAAAAGACAGACAAAGAGAATAAGCTGGATCTAGGTGGATCTTCTGTGTGTGACTAAGACCACAGGACAGATCCAGACTGCAAGCTGAGCCTTTATTTTATAGTCAGAGGTAAACAAGGTAATTTATAATGTTCTTGTAAGTTTCACTTTTTGGCAGCACTTGCTGCACCTCCCACAGCCCATTAGCTACCCAGAAAAGATCCAGGGAGCAGTTACAAGATCAAGCTTAATTATGCCAAGAGGGCTGTGCCCTCTAAGCAGGGACTTGTTTTCGGCTTTGCCAGCAGGTCAATCGGAGGCTTAACCCTATAACCAGAGGGATATGCTAATTAGCCCAGACACCTTAGTAGTTACGACTGGTCAGGAGTGGCCACTGGTGGAGCCCACGCCCCGGGCGGAAGTGGCCACCCCTGGAGGCATGAGCAGGCATGCCACACTGCCTGGCCCAGAGGCTGCCTGGCCTGGGAGAGCCACCAGCAGAAGTGACCACTGGCAGAGGCGCATGCAGGCCTGAGGTACTGCCTGGCCTGTTGGCCTCTGAATGGGAGGCATGAGCAGGCACAACTTGCCTTCTGGCCTGGAAGCCACCTGATCTGGGAGTAGTCACCTGATCTGGGAGCGGCCCCCAGAGGAAGTGGCCACCAGCAGAGGCGCACGCAGGCCCGTGGCACCGCCCGTCCGAAAGAGTCACTAGAGATTTTGGTTAAATTCAGTAGTTAAAATCACTGTGCCAGAGCTGAGATCCTCAAAACACTCAGGACCCTCAATCATACAAATTAGCAGGAAACAATTACATAGTGCTTTGACCTAATTTGTACACACGTTAGTATAATTTAAAAATTATTCTATATCCTTCAAGTAAATTCAGTAGCTGACTAAAGAGAGCGGGTGCTGAGAAGTGTGAGGTCCCAGCTCTGCTACCTTGAGTTTGTGGTTTCCAAGGAAACAGCCAGAAGGGATGATAAACAGTCCACAAACAGCTCAGCCAGCACCTATCTAAGTGGCTGCAAGCAACCAGCTGGAGTGCAGGGCCTGACCCCGCCCCAGTAGATTTGCATATCCCAGACCCTCTGGTGCTTCCAGGCACTGGGCATTCCCGAGTCTTTCCTGCCTCCCAGCCACTGACCCTCACTGTTTCCTATCCCAGAAGCACTCTGTCCTTCGCAACTTTCGGTCTTTATAGCCTAAATGAATGGTGGGCATAGTTGCTTCTCAATGGATTTTATTTGATAAGAATCCAGTGAAGTCACTTAGCAACTGAGCTGCTCAGACTTCATCAGGGACAATGAATGACACACCTTACTCGGCTTTGATAGCAAAGCAATCTTATTTTATTTTTTAAAATATATTTTAATTGATTTCAGAGAGAAAGGAGAGGAAGAGAGATAGAAACATCAATGATGAGAGAGAATCATTGAGCAGCTGCCTCCTGCACACACCCTACTAGGGACTGATCCTGCAACCCAGGCATGTGCCCTTGACCAGAATTGAACTTGGGACCCTTCAGTCCTCAGGCTGAAGCTCTAGTCACTGAGCCAAATCAGTTAACACAAGCAATTCTATTCTTAAAGACTTGATTTTTGTCATAAACAAGGGAAGTTGAGTCATATCAAACCAATATACATTTTTAATGAAATGTCTCTTAATTTCTACTAATGCAATTCTACCTTAAAGCTTATGTTGTATAATCTGTACTAATAAAATATGCTAATTAAATCGGACACCTATCCGGATGTCTTTTTGCACAAAGCCACAGTGGCAGGGACCAAGGCAGTGGTGGTTAGGGGCGACTATGCTGTCAGGGGAGGGCAGTTAGGGGCAATCAGGCCAGCAGTCAGGTGAGCAGTTAGGAGCAGTTAGGAGTCAGCGGTCCTGGATGGTGAGAGGGATGTTCAATTGCCAGTTTAGGCCCTATTGTTTGTTTGGATTGTTTTTTGTGTTGAGTTGTATAAGTTCTTTATAAATTTTGGGTATTAACCCCTTACCAGATATAACAGCAGATATGGTCTCTCATTCAGTGTGTTGTCTTTTCATGTTGTTGATGATTGGTTTCCTTGCTGTGTAAAAGCTTTTTAGTTTGCTGTAGTCCCATTTGTTTATTTTTTTTATTTTGTTTCCCTTACCCAGAGAAACATATCAGAAAAAACGTTACTATAAGAAATATCCAAGATTTTTCTGCCTATGTTTTCTTCTAGGATTTTTATTGTTTCAGGTCTTAGATTTAATTCTTTAATCCTTTTGAGTTTAATTTTGTGTGCTGTATAAGAAGGTGGTCTAGTTTCTTTCTTTTTTTTTTTGCACCTATATGTCCAATACAAGTTTCCAATACCATTTATTTAATATACTGTCTTTACCCCATGTATATTCTTGCCTTCTTTGTTGAATATTAATGATAAAAAAATATATGAGGTTATTTCTGGGCTGTCTAATCTGTTCCATTGGTTCATGTGTGTGTTTTATGACAGTACCATGCTGTTTTGATTATTATGGCCTGGTGGTATAGTTCAATATCATTTGCATGATTACTCCAATTTTGCTCTTCTTTCTCAAGATTGTTGTGGCTATTCAAAATCTTTTGTGGTTCCATATAAGTTTTTGGAATATTTGTTCTAGTTCTATTAAATATCATTGATATCTTGTTAGAAATTGGGTTGAATCTATAGATTGTTTGGGTAGTATGGACAATTCTTCCTATTCATGAACATGGTATATGCTTCCATGTAGTTGTATCTATTTCATTTATTTCTTCAGTGTCTTATAATTTTCCAAGTACAGGTCTTTAACATCCTTGGTTAAACTTATTCCAAGATATTTTATTTTTTGATGCAGTTTTAAATGGGTTTAATTTCTAAGTTTCTCTTTCTAATAGTTTATATAGCTTCTTATAGTTCCTTTATTGGTATATGTATAAAAATGCAACTGATTTCTGGATATTTATTTACCAAATGCCATTGGTATTTACTGAATTTGTCAGTTCTAGTAGTTTTTTTGATGGAATCTTTAGTGTTCTCTCTATATAATATTATGTCCTCTGCAAATAATGGGTTTTACTTCTTCCTTTTCAGTTTAGTTGTCTTTCATTTCTTCTTGTCTATTGCTATGGTTAGGACTTCCAGTACTTTGTTGAGTAAGAGTGGTGAAATTGGACATATCTATCTTGTTCCTGATCTTAAGGGACACACTTTTCATTTTTGCCCATTGCGTATGATGTTAGATGTGAGGTTTTCATATATGGCATTTATTATGTTGAACTAGAAGCCCAGTGCATAAATTTGTGTGGTCCCTTGGTCTGGTTTGTTGAACTAACCAGGGATCGGACCAAAACCTGCTCTCTGATATCCCTTGAGGGGTCCCAGACTATGAGAGAGTGCAGGCCAGGCCGAGGGACCCCACCGGTGCATGATTGAGGCCGGGGCCAAGGAGGGATCATCTCACTCAGTCCTTATCAGCCAGACACCAGCAGCAAGCTAACCTACTGGTAGGAGTGTCTGCCCCCTGGTGGTTAGTGCACATTATAGCAACTGGTTGTGTGGTTGGTTGTCTGTCCCCTGGTGGTCAGTGTACATCATAATGAATGGCTGAGTGACCTAAGCATATCATTAATATATTACACTTCAATTGGTTGAACCGGACACTTAGCATATTAGGTGTTTGTTATATAGGATTATGTTCCCTCTATTTCCACTTTGCTGAGAGATTTTATCATAAGATTTGGAAACAGCCTAAATGCCCATCAGCAGATGAGTGGATTTGAAAACTATGGTACATATACACAGTGTATATGTACTGTGTATATGTACCATAGTTTTCAAATGGTATGTTCTTTCATTTGTGTATATGTACTGTGTATACATCTGCTGATGGGCATTTAGGCTGTTTCCAAATCTTAGCTATTATAAATTGTGCTGCTATGACCATAGATAGGGGTGCATATATCCTTTCTGATTGGTGTTTCTCTTTTCTTCAGATATATTCCTAGAAGTGATATTACTGGGTCAAATGGCAGTTTTATTTTTAAATTTTTGAGGACATGCCATACTGTTTTCCACAATGGCTGCACCAGTCTGCATTCCCACCAGCAATGCAAGAGGATTCCTTTTTCTCTGCATTCTCTCTAGCATTTGTCATTTGTTGATTTGTTGATAATAGTCATTCTGACAAGTGTGAGGTGGTACCTCATTGTTGTTTTGATTTGCATCTCTTGGATGATTAGTGACTGAGCATGTTTTCATGTGTCTCTTGGCTTTTTGAATGTCCTCTTTTGAAAAGTGTCTATTTAGGTCCTTTGCCCATTTTTTGATTGGATTGTTTACCTTCCCTTTGTTAAATTGATTGAGTCTCTGTAAATGTTGGAGATTAAACCCTCATCAGAAATAACATTGGCAAATATGTTCTCCCATGCAGTGGGCTTTCTTATTGCTTTGTTGATGGCTTCTTTTGCTGTGTAGAAGCTTTGTATTTTGATGTAGTCACATTTGTTTATTTTCTCCTTAGTCTCTCTTGCCCTAGGATATGTGTCTGTAAAGATATTGCTACAACATATCTGCGATTTTGCAGCTTATGGAGTATTGTAGGATTTTTTTTAAATTAATTTTTTATACATATCTCCCCATTGCCCCCCCTCCCTCCCAGGGATACCGAACCCCCCCAGTGTCTATGTTCATTGGTTATGCTTATATGCATGCATACAAGTCCTTTGATTGATCTCTTATCTACCTCACCTATGGCTCAGTGGTATTGTAGGATTTTTATGGTTTCCCATCTTACATTCAAGTCCTTTGTGTATGGTGTAAGTTGGTAGTCTAGTTTAATTTTTTTATATGCAACTGACCAAATTTCCCATCACCATTCATTAAAGAGACTGTCTTGACTCCATTGTATATTATTGCCTCCTTTGTCAAATATTAATTGAGTATAATGGCTTCTCTATTCTGTTCCATTGGTCTATATGTCTGTTCTTGTGCCAGTACCTGGCAGTTTTGAGAACTGTGGCTTGGTAATATAGTTTGATGTCTGGTATTGTGATCCCTCCAACTTTGTTCTTCTTTCTCAGGATAGCTGTGGCTATTTGGGGACTTTTTTTTGGTTGCAGATGAATTTTTGGAGATTTTTTTCTAGATCTTTGAAATATGCCATTGGTATTTTAATAGGTATTATATTGAATCTATAGATTGCTTTAGGTGGTATGGACATTTTAATGATATTAAAGAACATGGTATGTTCTTCCATTTGTTTACATCTTCCTCTATCTCTTTTTTCAGTGTCTTGTAGTTTTCCAAGTACAGGTCTTTTACATCCTTGGTTAAGCTTATTCTTAGGTATCTTTTTTGATGCAATGGTAAATGGGATTTTTTTGTTGTTGTTGCCATTTCACTTTCAGTGAGTTCATTACTGATGTATAAAAAGGCCATAGATTTCTGGGTGTTAATTTTGTATCCTGCTACATTGCCAAATTATTTTATTAGGTCTAGTCGGGTTTTGATGGAGTCTTTGGGGTTTTCTATGTATAGTATTGTGTCATTAGCAAATAAGGATAGTCTTACTTTTTCTTTTGACTCACTACATCAGATAAAATTAACTGACATCTTCAGAACATTTCACCCCAAAGCCGCAGAATATACATTCTTCTCAAGTGCACATGGGTCATTTTCAAAGTTAGACCATATATTGGGTCAGAGGTAAAGTCTCTTCAAATTCAAAAAGATAGAAATCATATCAAGCATCTTCGCAGATCAAAATGGCATAAAAGTAGAAATTAACTACAATAAAAACAATTGGAAAAAACACCTGGAGGCTAAATAGTATGATATTAAACAATGACTGGGTTATCAGAGAGATCAAAGAAGAAATAAGCAGCATGGCAAGAAACAACAATGAAGACACAACAATCCAAAATCTATGGGACACAGTGAAAGCAGTCTTGAGAGACAAGTTCATAGCTTTACAAGCCTTCTCAAAAAAACAAGAAACAGTGGCAATAAATTACCTAACCCTACAACTCAAAGAATTAGAAAGAGAGAAACAAGAAAAGCCCAGGGAAAGCAAAAGGAAGGAAATAATAAAGATCAGAGCAGAGATAAATGACATTGTGACCAAAAACAAAAAAAAAAACAAAAGATCAACAAAACCAAGAGCTAGTTCTTTGAAAGGGTAAACAAGACTGATGAACTTCTTCTAGTCAGGCTCATTAAGAAGCAAAGAGAGAGGACCCAAATAAACAAAATCAGAAATGAAAGAGGTGAAATAACAACTGACCCCAGACAAATACAAACGATTATGAAAAAATACTATGAAGAACTCTATTTCAATAAAATGGAAGACTTAGATGGAATGGACATATTCTTAGAAAAATACAAGCTCCCAAAACTCAACCAAGAAGAATAAAAAATGTGAATAGACTGATAACTACCAAAGAAATTGAAACAGCAATAAAAAATCTTCCAGCAAACAAAAGCCCTGGTCCCGGACAGCTTTACAGGGGAGTTCTGCCAAGCATTCAAAGAACTAAAACCTATCCTCCTCAGACTATTCCAAAAAATTCAAGAGTCAGGCATGCTTCCAAGTTCTTTCTATGAAGCTAGCATTACCCTAATCCTAAAATCAGATAAAGACACCACAAAAAAAAGAGAACTACAGGCCAATATTCTTAATGGACATAGATGTTAAAATCCTCAACAAATTTTAGCAAATCAGATTTGTGACCAAGTGAGATTTATTCTGGATATGCAAGAATAGTACCATATCTGCAAATCAATAAATCTGATATATCACATAAACAAACTGAAAGACAAAACTCACATAATCATATCAATTGATGCAGAAAAGGCATTTGACAAAATCCAACACCATTTCTTGATTAAAAACTCTCAGCAAAGTGGGAATAGAGAGATCACACTGCAACATATTAAAAGCCTAATATTACAAACCTACAGCCAACATCATACTCAATGGGCACAAACTAAACTAATTTCCCGTAAGAACAGGAACAAGACATGGATGCCCACTTTCACCACTCCTGTTTGATATAGTACTAGAAGTACTAGCCATAGATATCAGAAAAGAAGAAGAAATAAAGGCATCCAAATTGGAAAAGAAGAAATAAAACTGTCCTTATTTGCAGATGACATGATGCTATACATAGAAAACCCCAAAGACTCCATCAAAAAGTGACTAGACCTAATAAATTAATTTGGCAATGTAGCAGGATACAAAATTATCACCCAGAAATCTATGGCCTTTTTATACATCAGTAATGAACTCACAGAAAGAGAAATTAAAAAACAATCCCATTTACCATTGCATCAAAAAGTTAAGATACCTAGGAATAAACTTAACCAAGGATGTAATAAACCTGTACTTGGAAAACTACAGGACATTGAAAAAAGAGATAGAGGAAGACGTAAACAAATGGAAGAACATACCATGTTCATGGATTGGTAGAATCAACATCATTAAAATGTCCATACCACCTAAAGCAATCTATAGATTCAATACAATACCTATTAAAATACCAATGGCATATTTCAAAGATCTAGAAAAAAATCTCCAAAAATTTATCTGAAACAAAGAAAAAGACCCCAAATATCCATAGCTATCCCGAGAAAGAAGAACAAAGTTAGAGGGATCACAATACCAGACATCAAACTATATTACCAAGCATAACAGACATATAGACCAATGGGACAGAATAGAGAAGCCATTATACTCAATATTTGACAAAGGAGGCAATAGCATACAATGGAGTCAAGACAGTCTCTTTAATAAATGGTGATGGTCACCATTTATAAATGGTCAAATTACAGTCAGTTGCATGTAAAAAAATTAAACTAGACTACCAACTTACACCATACACAAAAACAAACTCAAAATGGCTAAAGGACTTGAATGTAAGATGGGAAACCATAAAAATCCTACAATACTCCATAAGCTGCAAAATTGCAGATATGTTGTAGCAATATCTTTACAGACACAGATCCTAGGACAAGAGAGACTGAGAAAATAAACAAATGGGACTACATCAAAATTAAAAGCTTCTGTACAGCAAAAGAAAACAAGAAATCTCACTGCATGGGAGAACATATTTGCCAATGTTTAATCTCCAACATTTACAGGGACTCAATCAACTTAACCAAAGGAAGGTAAGCAATCCAATAAAAAATGGGCAAAGGACCTAAATAGATACTTTTCAAAAGAGGACATTCAAAAAGCCAAGACACACATGAAAACATGCTCAAAGTCTGTGGGAACCTCTTTCCGCACCCCACTTTGGGCGCCAGATGTGGGAGCCCTTTTCCACGTCCCGTCTGGTTCAGTAATCATCCAAGAGATGCAAATCAAAACAACAATGAGGTACCACCTCACACCTGTCAGAATGGCTATCATCAACAAATGACAAATGCTGGAAAGGATGAGAAAAAGGGAACCCTCTTGCACTGCTGGTGGGAATGCAGACTGTGCAGCCACTGTGGAAAACAATATGGCATTTGCTTAAAAACTTAATAATGGAATTGCCATTTGACCCAGTAATACCACTTTTAGGAATGTATCTGAAGAAAAGAAACACAATCAGAAAGGATATATGTACCTCTATGGTCATAGCAGCACAATTTACAATAGCTAAGATTTGGAAACAGCCTAAATGCCCATCAGCAGATGAGTGGATTAGAAAACTGTGGTACATCTACATAATAGAATACTACACTGCTATAAAAAAGAGAAATTCTTACCATTTGCCACAGCATGCATGGAACTGGAGAGCATTATGCTAAGTGAAATAAGCCAGGCAAGGAAAGAAAAACACCACATGATCTCACCCGTTTGTGGATAATAAAGAACATTATAAAAGATAGATACAGAGGCAGTAAAGCATCCAACAGTCAAATTACAGTGGGAAGGCTGGGGAGTTTTAGGGAGAAGGGAGGTAAGAGATCAACCGAAGGACCTGTATTGCATATAAGCATAACAAATGGACACAAGACACTGGGGGAGGGGTTGTTTAGGGCATATTCTGGGGAGGAGGGGTGTAGGGAAGATCGGGGGAAGATCAGTGGGAAAAAAGGAGACATATATACTAGTATTTGTAATACTTTAAGCAATAAAATAATAGAACAGAGTCTAATAGAATAAAAAAAATAATAAAATAAATAAAGAGTAGCCACCATAATCACCATAGCTTACAAAAACCAGGCCAGTTACTGCTGTAAGTGCTGCACATGGACCCCTTCGTGGAATCATTATAACGATTGTATGAGCTGGGTATTACTTTATCTCCATTTTACAAAAGAGGAAATTGTGTCGAAGAGGCATCAACCTACTTGCCCAGGGTCACATAGCTCCTAAATGGCGGATCCAGAGTTTGCCAGTGGGGCGTGATTTCAGGGGAATGATGAGGCCAGGAGCAAGTTGTTCACACTGTTGGTGGTAAAAGCGGAGGGGCAGGTGGCAGTTGATGGTTCTAGCCACGGTTACTTTCCAGCTACAGAGCTGAGAGTGACTGACAGAAGTCGAGGAAGCCAGCAGAGATGAAGTGGCGACACAGGGTCCTAGCACACCTGAGATCCCAAAGCACTGGTTACGTTGTGAGGTTTGAGTGAGGATGGAGAAAACACCTTTTCCTCTTAGATTGCTGACTGGCTCCTAGCCTGTTCACCACCAAAGACCATGGATATTATTCCCCACCTCCTGAGGGCCTCAGGTTTTCAAAGATTTTGAATATCCACTTTAAGCTTTTATTTTAATTGAAGTGTAATTGATACGTAGTGCAATATCCAGATCTTAACTATACTGTTTAATGAGTCTTGACTACAGTGTTAATGTATTAATTAATTTTCCACTTTTATTCCTTGAAGATATGTAAAATTGCCAATTAGAATCTAGGATTATCACATCAAATTATTGCAATTTACGAAAGCAAGCACACATGACATTTTAGTTAACCTGTTTATTAGCCTGTTTGAGGTTTTCCAAAATACAGAAAAGCAGCTCTTAGATCCTTACCATTACCATCTAAGAGCCTGTTAATTCAAAGACCCCACGTGGGTAAGGAAGCTCAGTCAGTTACCACGAGAGATGGGCCCCCTGTGGGCCTTCCAACCGCTGCCCTCGCTGTCAGGATTGCTTCTCAGAAGTTGAGCTTGGAGAGGTGTGATTTTATTGGTTCTTCATAATAAAAAACATGCAAACTGATTCATAATAATTTAAAAATTAAGTGAATGTGACTGGATACTTAGTGATATTAAAGAACTCTTGTCATTTTTTTTTAGGTTTGATAGAGATGTGGCAATTCTGTTTGAAAAAAATAGTTTTTCCCTTTTAGAAATATTGCTGAAATATTTACGGAGATAGGATATCTGGAATCTGCTTTAAAATAATTCTATGTGATCGTGGGGGTAAAATTTCAATCAGAATAGCTTGAATTGATAATAGTTGAAGTTGGCACATGGGGGCACATTATTCTACTCTGTTCACACTTACATATGTTTAAAAGTTCCCATAATAAAAAATTTTAAAGGGCAGAAAAATAAAACTATGAATATTAGTCAGGGTTTAGTATAACGGGCATTCTTTCTATGTGTGTTAAACAAAAGGGATTTAACACAGGGAGTTAAGTGCCTGTAAAACTGTTAGAAGAAATGACACAGCAGGTCTAGGTTAGGCCTCTTGGAATGATGACCAGAATACCACCATTCAACTGAGCTGCTAAGGAAACTGCTACTTGTGCCTCCATCAGGAAGCTCAGAAACCAGGAAGCCGATTCCTTCTTGTCTTAACTGCATGTTCCAGGAACACATCACTTGAGCCAATCTGATTATCAGGAATCCATCGACACAATTATTGGCTCCAGTGCTATGTGCTTCACCTGATGGAACTGGACCAGCCAAATGGATGCCTTGCTCCCAGCACCTTGCTCTCTGATTGGTGGTATCTAAATCAGACATAAAACTCAAGCTGCAAAGGGACATGGGAAATATAGTTTTCAATTCTCCATCCTCTGTAGTACTGGACTACAAATAATTGGGAGCAAATATTTGAGCAGACCAATCCACCACAAAGTATACGAGCAATTTAAATTGTATTTCGGCTTATTTACCTCCAAATGTAATTTTGAACAGTGTTTAAGTTACACTACATTCTTTGGTTTGGTTTTCCCTATTGAATCTTTAATTCAGATCCTATAACCTATAAATCTCCTGTTCCTCAAGGAACATGTACAGTACCTTGCTCTCCTTACTCTAGTTGGGCTCATCTGAATGGTCTCACAAGGCTGTTCTGTGCACATTTGGTCTCCGTGTCTTTGCCTATGCTGTTCCCAGCACTGTACAAGAAATGCCTTTTCTCCCTAGCTGGTTTGGCCCAGTGGACAGAGCATTGGCCTGTGGACTAACAGGTCCCAAGTTCAATTACAATCAAGGGCATATACCCAGCCTGATGACTTGGGCCCCAATAGAGGGCATGCAGGAAGCAGCTGATCAATGATTCTCTCTCATCATTGATGTTTCTTTCTTTCTTTCTTTTTTTTTAATATATTTTATTGATTTTTTTATTTTATTGATTTTTTACAGAGAGGAGGAGAGAGGGATAGAGAGTTAGAAACATCCATGAGAGAGAAACATTGAACAGTTGCCTCTTGCACACCTCTTACTGGGAATGTGTCCATAACCAAGGTACCTGGGACCTTTCAGTCTGCAGGCCGATACTCTAGCCACTGAGCCAAACCAGTTAGGGCTCATCATTGATGTTTCTATCTCTCTCTCTCTCCCCCTCTCCCTTCCTTTCTGAAATCAATAAAAATACATTAAAAAAAAAGAAAGAAAGAAATGCCTTTCCCCAGCCTACATCCTACTCATTTTTAGACATTGTGATTAGGTCCTAACACTGTAAAACCTTACCTGATTTCTCAAGGCCCCGTTTATTTTCCTTCCTTTCCTGCTTCCCTCTTTCCTCCACCCCTCCTTCCGTTGTTCCTTCCTGTATGTACATATGTATGTCTGTCTCTGAAATCCTTCACGACTTATTCTTTGTTCTGCCATATAATTTGGTTCTATCATGCAAATGTTGTATGGAATATTGTCACTTTATGTGGGATGGTGTTGTTTGTTTAAATAGGCTGTAAGCCATGTTAAGCCAGGCAAGTTTGCATATCCTCTCCTTTGCTACCTAATGCCATGAAGAGCAGAGAATAGGTTTATGTATTTTTCATTGGTCATATTAATAACATGTACTTATAAGCATACTGACATAATAATGTAGTGAAGGATCAGAAATGCCTGTGCTGAGTAAATTGTAATTTGTTACCTAATATAAATGTCAAGAGAGAGTAATTATGGTTGTGTTAACATCAAGATCTTCACATGATGACCTCCCTCGGCTTTTTAATTAATTTTATAGTCTGATAATTGCTTTGATCTTTCAATGACACTATAATTCGTTGTTTCTTGAACTCCACCTGTACCTCCTGCCTTTGTGCTGTTGATTATCTTCTCCTTCACTGAGAAGTCTCAGGCCAGGCCTCCGCTCAGGCTGTCAGTCTTCTGTCCACCAAGCAGTGTAACTGTCCAGTAGTAACATGTTGGCTGTCAATATATGGTATAGTCAAGTGGCTAAACAATCATTAGAAGTAAATTGTGTAGACCTGTGCTTACTGACATATCTTGTTAAGTAAAAATACGTTTTTTAAACTCTATGGTATGATTTCCATTTTTAGAAATGTACATGTAATTTTCATTTGTACTCATTCTTTTAATTTAACAGGTATTTATTGAGTGCCTACTGTGTACCAGGCGCTATCTCTATGTGCATACAAAAACCCTAGAAGGTCATACTACAATATATATACAGTGATCGTCTCTGCTTGCTAAGATAACAGGTGACTTTTTTCTTTTTACTTGTTTCCTTCTTCATTTGCAAACTTGCTTTTTACAATTTTTATATAAACCTGTATTTATTAATAAAGAACTGATATGTTTTTTATTATGTATATTTTTTTATTATTTAAAGTATTACAAATGGTAGTACATATGTCTCCTTTTTTTCCCCATTGACCTTCCCTTGCCGTCCCTTACCCGCCGGCACATGCCCTCCATCTTCCCTCCCTGAGTTGATATGTTTTTTAAAAGCACTTCCTCAAAATGCTTACAATATAAAGCTATATAAAAATAGGTTTAAAAAGTCTAAAATTCTAATTATACATAAGAGAGGGGGGAGGGTGGAGAAAGAGAAAAAAGAAAAGGAAGAAAAGAAGACAGACATGAAAATCCAACCATGGCCATTTTTGGATAATGGGATTCTCTTACAAGGTCTGTTCTAAAGACTCTACAGTGAACCTGTATTAGTTTTAGAATCAGAAAATTTTTTTTTCTTTTTCAAGACCCAGTGCAAATGTAACATTTCTGTGATCTGCCTCAGACCCCTGAATCTGACTTTTCCCAAATTGTCACATCCCTTCCTCACCTGGCACTCAATAAATACATACAGTGAGTGGGTTGTGTTTTCTGCATGTGGCAGGTGTCACTGACTTTGTTAACTTTTCCCATTTTTCAGTCTTCATTTTCAAGAATAATTAGATTTCAGATAGGTTATTTCACAACAATAAATATTTATTCTAAAAAAAAGGTTAGGGCACACACTATACATGGGCAGAGGAAAGACCATGTGAGGACATAGTAAGGAGGCAGCTATCTGCAAACCAAAGAGAGGGGCCTCAGAAGGAGGTGTGGACTTGATCTTGGACTGCTAGCTTCCAGACTATGAGAAAAAAAAAGTCTCTTTAAGCCAAAGGGGGGAAAAGTATTCTATATGATTAACTTAATTCTATTTGCCCAATACTGACATAATTTTAGTAGCCAGGACTTTCTATATTCTTTTTATTCTTTTCTCTTTTTGTCCATTTTTAAATGACTGGTTTTATGTATATATGCACTGGGGGGTGGGGTTCTCAGTCTGGCCGCGCCCTCTCACAGTCTGGGAACCCCTGGGGGATGTCCAACTGACAGCTTAGATGGATAGTGGGCCTAAGCCTGCAGTCAGACATCCTTAGAGCTGCTGTGGAGGCAGGAGAGGCTCCTGCCACTGCCTCTGGACTCGCCAGCCTTGAGCCCAGCTTCTGGCTGAGCAGTACTCTCCCTGTGGGAACACACTGACCACCAGGTGGCAGCTCCTGCATTGAGGGTCTGCCCCCTGGTGGTCAGTGTGTCATAGTGATTGGTTGATTTTGTATATTAGCCTTTTATTATATAGGATTATATAGGATATATATGTTCATACACACACACATACACATACACTTATATGTGTGTGTGTGTGTTATTTGTATAAACACACACACACACATACACTGATCTCTGAAGGCCTGGTGCATGAATTCATGCATGGGGATGGTCCAGGCAGCCTGGCCAAGGGGAGGAGACATGGGCGGTTGGCCGGCCTACCTGCTGGTTGAACTCCTGGTCAAGGGGGAAATTCGATATTAGCCTTTTATTATATAGGATATACACTGAGTGGCCAGATTATTATGCTTTTGGAGATCATAATAATCTGGCCACTCAATGTATATTGATATGACAATTTAAATTCAAATAGTAGACTCCCGATTTATGGTTAGTCAATCTTTCCTCTCCATAGAAAGCTTTTGTCTAGTGCCCTGTTTCCTACCAGTTTATAGAGAATGAAAGGCTCCTTAATCCAGATTGGAAACAGCATCCACTGAATCAACTTCCTACCAGCCCTGTAGCATCACTTCAGTAGCTTCTGTGTGGACCTACGCTCTAACCACTGAGCAAACCCAAGCAGGGCACCACGTGCTTTTTGATTTGTGATGCTGTGTGTCTGAAACTTGGTGTGTCCTTGTATACTATTGGTGACCCCTCAGAAATTTAAATCCCGGTCACCCACGTGGGAGAAAATGTGAGCTCTGCAAGTCTTTTGTTTCTGATGAGGAAATGTAGTTTCAGAAGGATTAACCTAAATCCCCTGAGTATGAATTTTTAAGTCTCTAATTCCCTGACATGGAGTGATTTCATTGCAGAGATTGAATTAATCTCTGGCAGTTGATGGATAAACTGCTAAATTTCAAAACACTGATTTGTCCTTTGCTATTTGACCTCTGGGTTGGGTGGTTGATCCCCCATGATGCCATTTATTGCATTTTTATTCAACTGAGAATGCTAAATCAGAGGTGCATTTGTGGCTCTGTGGTCTGTACCCAGCTATATGTGTTTCCTACAAGCTAACGCATTCACGTAACCAGCTAGCTTTCATTTTTAAACATACTGTTTTATAAAACAGTATCTATATTGCCTGGAGCTGACATGGTATTCCTATAAATGTGAGCATAAAGATTGTGGGACATAACTCATTTTATAGTTAAAGATGGAGGGAGATTTATGAAAGGCATAAAATAGAGAGCCTTTATAACTTGATGTACAAAAATCACTTTTGATGTACTGAGTAGCAAAATGTAAAAGTTGCACTAATTGTTTACTTAAACTATCTTAATCAGTTGGTTATATTCACATGTTTAACTATATTTCACTGTATTATATTTTAGGGGTGTCAAGCTTATATTTTTGCTGCTATCCAGTTGTAAATACGCTCAAAACAGGAGAGTTTGGACGAAGTTTTTGACTACAAGTACTTTATAAACATGATGCATTTCAAAAGTGGACTTGAATTAACCGAGTTGCAAAACATGACAGTGCCCGAAGATGACAACATCAGCAATGATTCCAATGATTTCACTGAAGTAGAAAATGGTCAAATAAATAGGTGAGTATTTTACTAACACTTTCTATCCAGTAAAAGAAATGTCTCTAAAATATTCTGATTTTCAGTTACTCTCTTGAATTATTCATTACTGAAGTTATGCTCCATTTGAAGATGTAATTTGAATTTCTTATGTGACATCTGTTGAGCATAGTCTGCAATAGCAGATGAAGCAAATAGGAAAGCAATTTATTCATCCTTTCCCATCTTTCAATTGAGTCTAATAAAAGTGTATAATACATTGGACCCCAACCAGCCCTAACTTTTCAGAAGCTCTGTGCTTATGAACTAGACAGACTATTGGCCTTTCACTGCAACCCACATCTGAATGTGTCCTATCGTCACCTGACCTTGCCCACATTTTTAATCGAGAAATGGTCAAAAGTCCCATTTGCCAATATTCCCGTGTTAAAACTACCAATACACTATTACAAGCACCATTTGCAACATGGATTTTAAATAGTAATAACTACAGGAGAGCCCCGATGGCTCTATGAGAAACTGTAGTAGAGAAATAGTACACGTAGTAGAAGAAAAAGAAAAGATGCCATGAGTGAGAGGAAGTAGAGAGGCCAGTGGGAAGAGTGCTGGCCTGGAAGCTTTTAGCCTCAGCATGTCTTTCCAACTTTTGAGTTTTGAGTTCCTTAATTTCCAAGAGTAGGGCCCAATATCTTTACGTTTTTAATGATGTGGGCATTCTCTGACTTACTGAGTTATAGTCAGCTCATGTGGATCCCGTAGCAGGAAGGTCTCCAGCTTGGGACCTAGTGGTGTGGCTTGTTTGAAGCATAATGTCTCTTAAAAGGCTTGGAGAAGTGAGGGGCGTATACAGGACTCCTTATTAGAACAGTGATGATGCTACACTATTTTTCTTGAGGTGGAAGGGTTGTCAGAAGGAAATTGGGGTAGAGGGAGATGACAACATTACATCACCTAACCAGGCATCATCTTGGGAATAGTGCTCTGTATTCAGAGGTAGTGTACACATAAATAAGGGGAAGTCCAGCACAGGAGGTAGCTGCCATCATTCACACATACTCAGAAGTTTCAGCCCTGCCTCTTCTTCTTTTTCTCTTCCTTGAATGTTCTTAGAGGTTAAGTCTCTATCCAGACACTTCCTCATTATAATCCCAAGTATCATTTACTGTTTTGTGATATTTCTTATTGTTGGACTCAAGTTTACTTCTTTTACCTTTTCTGAGTCAAATTATTAATAATAATGAACATTTCTTTTTCTTTCCTTTTAAATCTATCTTTATTGATTTCAGAGAGGAAGGGAGAGGGAGAGAGAGATAGAAACATCAATGATGAGAGAGAATCATTAATTGGCTGCTTCCTGCATACACCTTACTGGGGATCGAGCCCACAACCCCGGTCATGTGCCCTTGGCTGGAATCCAACCTGTGACACTTTGGTCCATAGGCCGATGCTCTATCCACTGAGCCAAACCAGCCGGGGCCTAATGAACATTTTTTTTAAAAAAATATATTTTTTATTGATTTTTTTACAGAGAGGAAGGGAGAGAGCTAGAAAGTCAGAAACATCAATGGGAGAGAGACATCGGTCAGCCGTCTCCTGCACGCCCCACATTGGAGATGTGCCCGCAAGTAAGGTACATGCCCCCAACCGGAATCGAACCTGGGACCTTTCAGTCCGCAAGCCGACGCTCTATCCACTGAGCCAAACCGGTCTCGGCCTAATGAACATTTTTGACTGCCAGCTGTGTTTACATATATTGCCACTTATCCTTGCAAAGCATTCTTTTGCAAATATGGAAAAAAATTTTAAATTTCCGTGTACAAGTAAGGAAACTGAGGCTCAGAGAAATAAAATAACTTGCTCAAGGGCATACACAGGTTCATCTGAAGTTCTAGTCTTTCAACTCTATTCACCTGCCTCTGCTTATAATGCTCAGGCATTAGCTAGTTCAATTAAACTGCCAGTGCTAATTTATGCTCTGTACTCCTGGACTGTTCTGCAGTCACTGCTGACCTCCATTTAATGGTGCATGGGATTCCAACCATTTCACAAGTAGGACACTTTGGTTTTATAACACAGCTTCAATCCCAAAGCAATGCAAACCTTGAAGACCTTAAAATGGGAGTCAGTTTAATATTCAGCATAGAGTCTGGGCTTGATCTTTTATTTACTAACAATATTCAGTTTTTGAGGTCATGACCATTCTCACCCTTGACTTGGGCACCTGGGCACCTTGCCCAGTGAACTCACTTCTTCTGAGACTGCGACCAAGGCTGTGAGCTGGTATAGCAGGTTTGCTGTTGGTGTTGACCCCTTGTTTTGCAGAATTTGGTTTCTTTACTGCACATGCGGTGAGATGCATGTATTTCTTCATTTATCTTACCTTCCCTCTTTCACTGACACAATTCATGAGCCTGTCTTTAGTTTGGCTCTAGGACAAGTAAAATTAAAAACAACATATTATGCCAAGAAGCCAAAAAGATAAATAAAAATCAGAAGGGATCTCTACCATGATGGCTGCAAAAGCTATACCTAAATACCTTTCATTCTTATTTATTTTTTAAAAATATGTTTATTGATTTCAGAGAGGAGGGGAGAGGGAGAGAGAAAAGAAAAGGGATACAGAAACATCATTGTTGCCTTCTGCATGCCCTACACTGGGAATTGATCCTGAAACCTGGGCATGTGTCCTGACTGGGAATCGAACCATGACCTTCTAGTTCATAGGTGATGCTCAATTTCTGAGCCACACCAGCCGGGCAATACCTCTCATTCTTGTAGCTTTTTCACATTGATAGGAGGAAGTTAGGTTCAATTATAGGCACCTAAGGCAGTGGTTCTCAACCTTCCTAATGCCACGTCCCTTTAATGCAGAGACCACCACAACATGAGGAACTGCATTAAAGGGACGTGGCATTAGGAAGGTTGAGAACCACTGCCCTAAGGGAACCAGCCCCTGAAACAGGGAACTTCTATGTAACAGTTCCTCTTTTTTGGGAAGCTAGAGAAAATGTTGAAAACAAATGTTGATCTCTGATCACTTGGCATCTAGCTTACGGCTTTGTTCGGAAACTCCCCTATTCTTAGAATAATGTCTTAAAGTTTTAGCAAAAATAGAGCCATTTGGGCATTAGAACACCTGTTCCTATTCCAATTCAGTAGGTTTATTTCATGCCATAATTTTTGGGTTATAGTCATAGAAATCTATACCTGGAACAGCAAAACCTTTCAAAATGTCCACTTAGACCAGTTCTGCTAATATTTTTGTTTTTTTGTTTGTAGTGTGGTTGGAGTGGTGGTGGTGATGACGGGGGAGGTGGAGCAGTGGGAGTTCTGCTAACATGTTAATGTGCATAGGAAGTATCTGGAAACCTTGCTGAAATGCAGATTCTGATTCAGTAGATCTGGGACGGGGCCTGAGGTTCTAATTTCTAGCAAGCTTCCAGGTAATACCCCTACTGCTGATCCCTGGACCACACTTTGAGTAGCAAGCTCTAGACTCTTCCCTTAGGAGTGAGCTTCCTGAGAGCAGGAATCATCTCTATTATCTCTTGCACCTTGAAATGATAGATAATAGTGCCCGATATGCAGCGGAAGTTATAAAGTATTTGTTAAATGAGAGAGAAAAACAGAGACAGACACAGAAGAGAGAGCCAGTAGTGAAGTGGTGTGAATTTGGACTTGTATTGAATCCTGGCTCTGTCAATAGGTCTTGTGTGATCTTGTGCTTTGAGCTTCAGTTCCGTCCCTGCGAGAACCGGGATAGTAAAAAATACCTTACTTCCTGGGAGTGTCGGGGAATAGTAAATGTATTACTGTTTGTAGGTTAAGCACTCAGTCATCAGCCAGTTTAGGTTCAAATCCTGGCTCAGTAGTTTTGTTATTAGTAATGTTACTTTGGTCAAGCTACTTAAGTTCTCTAAAATGGAGCTAATAATAGTGCTGACCAGTACAATTATTGTGAAAATAGATGAGAAGATCCATGAAGGTGCTTGGCAAGTGCCTGGCAATAGTAAGCCTTTTAGTGTGAGGTGAGTCTTTACCGATAAAAACGTATCTTCTCTCTTCGGCAGGCACTTCTTTCTTGTCTGCACCAAGGAATAATAATGTTTCACGGTCTGGATGATGGCTGACTGTTGTTACTTTAAAGCTGTTGGAATATTAGTAGATTATCCTAACTGTATCTAAGCAAATATTCACATATTTTCATATTTATTTACTATTCTCATTTCTCTACGTGGTTATTGTTGTTGTTACCCAGGCAGCATCTAACAAAGTTTGAGAGTCCTTCCTTAAAATTGTTCTTAAGAGGATTTGGGGCAATTGTTGTCACTACCCCCTGCATCAGCCTTTATTTATTTATTTATTTATTTATTTAGTCCCTGTATATGCTTCAGAGTTCACGTGCTAAATTATATCACTTGGCAATGGGGAGATATGTATACATGTAACACAATAAAAAAAATTATATCACTTGCGATAATCCTTGTAAAGGTATCCCTTTTCGTCTTCTAATATCTTTTCTATACCTTAAAGAAGAAGATTCCATTACCATCTGATGATCAGTTCTTATGTCAGAAAATTCTTCCCTTGTTTTCAGAGATCCTGTTACAACCTGGATTTCTTCTATTGTCAGTAGCGTTTATTCAACCAGAAAGGCTTTGCTTACCTCTCAGTCTTCTCTTTAAATGCCTGCTGTTTCTTTAAATCTTACGTGTTCTCCAGCCTCTTTGTAACTTGCTTCTTTCCTCCTGTTCTCTTTTCCTTTTTTATAGGATGTTAGAATTTCAGGAAAAGAACCAGGAAAGGTCCTTTAAGTACAACCATTGATCTCTTCTGTGTTATGAAACCAATAGAACACTATAATCTAGTAAGAATCTGATTGGTAGAGATTAAGCTAGAAAGAATATCTTCCTATTGTGCAGCCCATCCTAGTTCGATTTTTGTTGATGTTGATTTATTTTTGGTTTTAAATAATTGCTCTGTATTGTTTAACCTCCCTTCATACCACTTCAGTATAACACCTACTCCTTTTGAAGGCTTTGTCTGTTGAAGGGCACCGTGACCGCCACTGTAAATTTTTGTTTGGTTTTGTTCTCAGAACAATTGGCTACCTAGTAGTTGATTGAATTCTTCTTTATGGGTACAGGCCAACCCAGTGAAAACTCTTTTTTATAATACTTTTATCATCCTGAGACCACATGTCAAAGGCATCTTCTTCCATAGCCTATCTTTAAGCGAATAAAGAGAAACTTAACTCAATCTATTTGCCAGAAGTCCGTGGTTTTTATCACACAATTGCATTTTTTAAATGGTAAGATAGCAGAAACTTGTGATAAGCTGCTTGACCTACTTTTTTTGAATGGACTTTTCCATTACTAAAAAGGTTGGTTTTATTTTGTTTAAAAAAAGTTTTCAAAAATTCAAGGCAGAGATTTAAAGACTAAAGAGAAGAGAAAGTGGAGATATCATAAAGAGAATAAAGATTTCTTTATTCATTCTTACTGAGTATTTCATTCTTACTGAGCCTGACTTCCCTGCAGCCTAAGCTACTCACTAATTTCTAAATAGAAGATGCATATTTGGTTTATGAAAGGTTCCTCTGAGTTGCTAATGCATGGGCAGGTACATTTAAGAAGGCGCTGAGGGGCTGAGAGCACTATACAGCAATTCTGGATGTGAGATTAGTTTAGTAGCACAGTTTGTGCCACAGAAAAAGTAATAAGTAGGTCAGAGTCAGAAAATTCAGCTCAAACCAGAGTATCAGAAGGCTCATGGATGAAGCTTCGAACTGGCAGGAAGGTGCTGGCTCAGAAGAGGATACAGGGTCTCTCTCTCCAGTGAAGGTGGATTCCCACTGCTGCCTTCTTTTTCGGTGTCTAGGAATGCTGTGATCTTGTCTCAGTCCTCATCTCCTCTTGGGATATCATTTTGAGTAGTGGGAACTGAGATTGGGACATTGCGGCACAGTCAAATTCAGCAGCATCAGGAATTGCAGGGTGAGGGATTTACACTTGAAATGGTCTCAGTGGGAGAGCCAGTGAAGATTTTTGGGAAAACCTATTAGGTCTTGCTGCACAAAGTGCACCAGAAGAGGCAGCATCAGGGAGGCTCTTGAGATACAATATATTTTAATGTGCTTTTTTGATAGTTACTCATTTCAACAGTCCTGTGAGTCAGTTTCATCATCCCCATCCTGCAGAAGTTCTGCAGGGAAGAGCCGGCAATCATAGGGGGCCTTATTCTTCCTCCCTCCCCTTCCTTTCCTTTATCTTTTTTTTTCTCCCTTTCTATTTTATTCCAACTCCATGCACTAGATGCTACTTTAAAAAGAGCCATGTCTTAATACACCACCATTACTCGGTTTGATTCTTTCCTCTTCCTTCCCTTTCAATGCACAGTGTTTGACCCTACTGAATGCCTTTCGTCTTACAAATGACGATAGCTCTTTTTTCCTAGCCCACCGGTCTTCTGCTACCAATTCTGGGGCATGGGGCCAAGCCAGGGGGCTTACATCTGTTATAGTCAGTTTGCTAGTGTTTTGTTCAGTTTGCTTGCAAATGTTTAGCTATTCCATTAATTTAAAAACAATGGAAATTCTCTATGGAAAAGAAGTCCCTCCACAAGGGGATCTTCTGAATAAATATTTGATTGACTCGAGTTGATTATTAAAATTAGCCTGATTAAATACAGTCTTTTATTTAATGGCTTTTAAAAATATATATAAATCCTCATCCAACTATATTTTTTCCATTGATTTTGAGAGAGTGGGAGAGAAGGAGGAATGGGAGAGAGAGAAAGAAAGAGAGAGAGAGAGAGAGAGAGAGAGAGAGAGAGAGAGAGAGAGAGAGAGAGAGAGAGAGAGAGAGAGAGAGAGAGAGAGAGAGAGAGAGAAGAGAGAGAAACATTGATTGGTTGCCTCCTGTATGCGCTCCTACCAGGTCTGAAGCATGTGCCCTTGACTGGGAATCAAACTCACGGCCCTTGGGTCTGAGGGCTGACATTCTAACGACTGAGCAAAACTGGCCAGGCCCACGTGTATTTTTATTTTGGAAATCTATTTCATTTTGGTAAGTTCAGCACCTGCATTTCCTTGGGCTGCCTGTGTGAAAAAGGAAAGCTGCTTTTCCTTGCCTCTCTCCAGCGAGGCCTGTGACCCTCAGTTCTGTGGAAAGCTCTAAAACGTGAAGGGCAAGAAAAGGGCCAAACACACTATAACTGCCAGATTGGTCTCCAAAATATTGCTTATGTCCTTCTCCTGTAATCCTACTTATCAGGCCACTGGCCTTAAGTGTCTTCTGGCTAATCCCTTCCAATAATGGTTTTCCCTTCTCTGGATTCCTTATCTCATCTCAATTTTGTGCAGCCTGGCATTCCTAATCTAGTATTAGCCAGTGTGGTCTCTCCTGTTTCAGAGACCAAGGTTTTTTTCCTTCATCTTCATTTTGGTCTCTCACAGTAACTGGCCAGGTGCTAGGCAAAGGCAGATGCTGAAGGGAGTAAACCACAGATTGTGCTGCTTATACCAGGTGATGATCTCAGGAGGCTTGTATACGGCTTGTTTTTGGTTTATTTTGGCAAAATAACGCAAACTTGGAGAGGTAATGCTGGGAAGAAGCCAGACCCCCTTGGATTAAAGACGAAAAAGATAGGTAAATAAAGCCAATATTGATAATGGTTTCATTGAAAATGGTTTCTTATGAAACATAGCATTATTCAAAAATGCATGTGAAAATATAATGTACAGTTTAAAGATGAATGCTTCTTTAAAATAGTTCAGCTCAAGTGGCTTTACATTCATTAGTGAAACACTTATTGTGATTAGTTCGTACTAAGACCAAATAATTACCTTTCTGGAAGAGGAAACAGCATTCCTAACATGTTTTACTAATACAAGCAGCCGACAAATGGACTCTGACAATACCACTAATTTTTTTAATGGTGAATTAAATATATATATATAGTTTTATTGATTTCAAAGAGGAAGAGAGAGGGAGAGAGAGATAGAAACATCAGCACGCCCCACACTGGGGATTGAGGCCACAACCCAGGCAGGTGCCCTTGACTGAGAATCGAACCTGGGGCCTTTCAGTCCGCAGGCCAATGCTCTGTCCACTGAGCCAAGCCACCTATGGGTTTAATGGTGAATTTTTTTTTAAATTAAAAATTTAGGCCATAAAGTTCTGATGTTAATGCTAAAAATGGTTCTGAGAGCATTCTGAATTCCTTCTTCTATGTATTTGCAGACAATTCACTCCACTCAGCCTGCCTGAGTCTTCCCTATCACAGCTCAAGTCCCATTGTCCACCCCCCCTTCCCCACCCCCCATGTTGCTCCTACTCTGTGTCTGGAGCTGTAGTGATGACTTCATTCTCCCAAGAGCGCCATGAGATAATGTAGTAGTGTTACTCTCCTTTCACAGAGGAAACTGAGGTAGCCTAGGGCTTCGTAGCTAGTGAGGATTCAAACTCACCTTCTGACTCCCTCCTTTTCTTAAAGCCCTCCTTCTTCCCCTACCCATGGACTAATGCCCTGCCCCCAATGCCATAGTTTCCTCTGCTGAACTCCTAGAGCTCAGTGGCTGCAACCCTATTACATACTCTCATGTCTCTCTCATCACCTTGTCTGGTGACTTGCATATGGCAGGTGCTGAAGCAATATTTGACGGAGAAAGAGTCGTTTCCTTTTTTTTAGGGGAGAGGGATTCCTAGTTAATAACTTAGTACTCCAGGAATGGGAGCTCAGAAGGAATCCTGCCCCTGCTATTCTTTTACATGACAGCATCAGAGTATTTTTTGACATCTGATTTGTAGTTAGAGAAAAATCTACGTACAAGCTAACTTACATTGCATACAATGTTTAAATGTCTTCCAATTGAAATGATTTGAATTAGATTGGTAAGTTTTCATGTGTAATATAATATGTTTTGGTAAGTAACGAATCACTTAGATAAAACGTTAAGCTTAAATCACTACCATGATGTTAACGTATTATACGTGTCTTTACAGCAAGTTTATTTCTGATCGCGAAAGCAGAAGAAGTCTCACAAACAGCCACTTGGAAAAAAAGAAATGTGACGAATACGTAAGTGTCATTATAATAAGTATGCTTATTTTTTTAATCACATAAATTGGGACAGATGCTTTTAATTCACGGAGCATAGTACCAGAGGCATAACTATCTATATTCACCAGGATGTTCCTCGGATTTTATGTATTTTCTCTGAAAACCCATTAAAAATCAAACAAACCACTAAGGAAGGTTTTCTTGAATTTAATTTGTGTTGGTTTCTAATAGTGCTTTAAAGGCTTTGGTGTGATTAACAGATTTGGGGACTGTTTTGCTTAGTGTGAATGTTTGTCTCTTTGTTCAGATTCCAGGAACAACCTCATTAGGCATGTCTGTTTTTAACCTAAGCAACGCCATTATGGGCAGTGGGATTTTGGGACTCGCCTTTGCCCTGGCAAACACCGGAATCCTCCTTTTTCTGTGAGTGTTGACATTGCAGCATTTTTCAATCTTAAACTGTGTTTTCTGTATGTTTCTATTCAAGCACAGAAGAAATTGGAAATATTTTAAAGTGGTTTTCATTTCTTTTTATGTTTTTACTAACTTTGCTAAGTTACCAGTACATACTTTTGTATTTTTATTTGAATGATTTTCCAAGATGCACCCTATGTTTATAAGAAAGGAAAAGAAGGAAGTCTTATTAATTACAAATACCAAAATAGGCATTTATAAAAAGAATTAAAAGCATTATTTTTTTTTGTATCTTTGAACTTTTTACCTGTCACTTTAAATCTGTTAAATGGTTAAAATATTAAGAGGTGTTTAATCCAACTAGTCCACCACTGTAGTATTTGGATTGCTTTGGAACATTTACTATATCCAAAAGTAATTAGACATTATTTGAATAAATATTCAAGAAGCATAGACATTGACAGTGTTTTAAAGAAGAGA
>PVJN01026564.1:15165-29019 GCA_004026805.1 Lasiurus borealis | reverse complement strand
GCCGCGCCGGGGCCGCTCGCGAACCTGCGGCCGTGACGCGCGCCCCGCCAGCCCGGAGACGGCGGCGGCGGCGGCCCCGCGCCCCGAGGCCCCCGCGCCCCCGCCCGCAGCCAGGTACGTGGGTCCCCGGCCCCGCGCGCGCCCCGGGAGCCGCCGGGCGCCGGCGAGGGCGCGGGGTGCGGGGCGCGCGCGCGCGCTGGGGGCGGGCGGAGGGGGGGGCGCGCGAGCCGGGCCGCGCCGGGCGCCGCTAGGGGGGTTAGGGGTTTGGGGGTGCCGCAGGGAGGAGGGCACCCGCGGAGAGGGGGGCGCCGGGAGGATGCTCCGCGGCTGGGCAGGGGCGCGAGGGCGCGAGGGGTCCGTGCAGCTGCGGGGAGCGCGCAGGGGAGTTCCGCCCCGGGGTGGAGGGAGGGGGGGCGCTCCGGCTGGCCGCCCCCCGCTTCCCCCGCACCCCGAACCCTGCTGCTAGCCAGGTGAGGGTGCAGGGTGTGACCCCGGGCGCGCGCAGGTCAGCTCCCTGTCCCTGAACTTGCAGGGGCGCTGGCGAGGCCGGGCGCGGGGAATTGGGGAACTGGAGGAGGACGGGGTGGGGAGGGGTGGGGAGCAGAGTCTCCACTGGCCTCGCCACTTCCTCCTCCCGGGGGTGAGCACCCGCCTCGTGGAAGGAGCACTTCCTCCTCGCCCTGTTATCTCTGCGCGATCTTTATTTTCAATGCGAGGGTTCACCGGCCGCCACCAATGTCTGTCTGGGCGTCCGGGGCTGGAACACACACCCTCTCCTCTGGGTCTCGAACCTGCGCCCTGGGTTGGGGTGGGAGGAAAGAGGAATCGGGGACTTACTTCCCTGGGGAGAGCCCTAGGGGGCGGTCTTGGGTCCCCCACCCCCTCCCCAGTTGCAAGAAATGGAGCCAGCGCTGGAGGGATTGATTGGGCAGAAGGGGCTCCAGGAGTGTCAGGTGGACTTGGCACCTCTGCTTTAATTGGCGCCTCTGGTTTTGCCACCGCAGAGCTGTGTGACCTTGGGCAAGTCGCTTGCCCTCTCTGAGCCTCCGGCACCCGCCCCATCTGTAAAATGGGTTTGACTTGGGTTGGCCTCTGGAGAAAGTGAGCAGAGCCTTCCTGGCCAGGAGGGGCGCCGTCCGTCCGTCCTCCGTCCGGGCAAGTACGAATGGTCAGGCGCTGTTCATTTCTGCCTCCCCGCCGCCAGGAAGGGGTGCCCGGGGCACAGGGAGCTTCCCCCGAGGCAGTGGTTCTCAACCTTCCTGATGCCGCGACCCTTTAAGACAGCTCCTCACGGGGTGGTGACCCCCAGCCATGAAATTATTTCCGTTGCTCCTTCACCACTGTCATTGTGCTACTGTTAATGCATCGTAATGTAAATAGGTGATGTGCAGGATGTCTTAGGTGACCCCGGGGAAAGGGTCGTTCGACCCCCCAAAAGGGTCGCGACCCCCAGGTTGAGAACCGCTGCCCTGAGGTATTTGGCAGATGAATGAATAAGTGGATGTGAATTTGGAGAGGTGAGTGGGTGTGGTTCCGCATACTTGGTCTTCCCTCGCTCTGTCATCTGCACCCCACAATCCCTGGAGAGCCACGTTTCGCCGCCGGAGTGTGTGTGTGTGTCCAGGGCCCTCCCGGCTCACGGAGGATTCCCCGGAGGAGACAGAGACTCCTGGTGATCGGGAGCGTACCCGGACATCCAGCCCCCCCATCCTGGGGAGCCGGCCTGCGGCGGTAGTGACAGGGGAGCGTGGTTTGGAGGCCGGGCCCAGGCCAGGGCTGAGGCGGGCTCCGCTCCCAGGCCCGGGGTTCCTGTAAGTGTGGAGGAAGCTGGGCGAGGTCGGTTTGTCCTCGGTGGGGCATGCAGAAGTGGCCAGCGGGCCTGGGTTGTCTTCCGGCGGCGAGGGGGGAGGGGTGGGGGCACGGCACATCGTCATTTGCATTTTCTGGATCCTTGGGAGGGGCAGGGTGTGAGGGCTTCGGGGAATAGGGTGCCTTCATGCACTGTGCCTCCTGGCATGGCCCTCAGATCCAGGCCTGGTATGCCTTTCTGCCTTCACTTTGTTTTTTTTGTTTTTTTTTAAAATATATTTTACTGATTTTTCACAGAGAGGAAGGGAGAGGGATATAGAGCTAGAAACATTGATGAGAGAGAAACATCCATCGGCTGCCTCCTGCACGCCCCCTACAAGGGATGTGCCCGCAACCAAGGTACATGCTCTTGACCGGAATCGAACCTGCAACCTTTCAGTCTGCAGGCCAATGCACCATACACTGAGCCAAACCGGTTTCGTCACTTTTAGTTTTTGTTTTTGTTTTTTAAATATATTTTACTGATTTTTCACAGAGAGGAAAGGAGAGGGATAGAGAGTTAGAAACATCGATGAGAGAGAGAGACATCGATCGGCCGCCTCCTGCACACCCCCCACTGGGGATGCGCCCGCAACCAAGGTACATGCCCTTGACCGGAATTGAACCTGGGACCTTTCAGTCCGCAGGCCGACGCTCTATCCACTGAGCCACACTGGTTTGGGCTCTGCCTTCACTTCGGAAGACCTTCAAGTCGTCATTTCGCTTTTCCCGACAGAGCCGTCCTGGCTCGTTCTTTCTCTCTGCTCCCGGAGGCTTCTGGGGCCCTTTGGGGTCCCCGGCTGTGTCTCTGTCACCTCTGGAGGGAGGGCAGGAGCTGAGCCTGGCCAGCTGCGGCTGGAGCAAGTGCGGAAGCGTTTTTTTAAGCTGTGTGGCACGGTGCCCGGCCGGCGTGGCTCGGTGGCTGAGTCAGCTATGAATCAGGAGGTCACGGTTCGATTCCCGGTCAGGGCACAGGCCCCGGGTGGTGGGCTCGATCCCCAGGGTGGGGTGTGCAGGAGGCAGCCGATCCATGATTCTCTCGTCATTAATGTTTCTCTCTCTCTCTTGCTCCTTCGCCCTTCCTTTCGGATACCAGTCACAGACACATATATAGGTGGCGTGGCCATGGTGACCTGAGGAGGAAGAGCCTTAATCTCCTTTGCTGAGACGTGGAGAGAGGGCAGGGTAGGGGCCCGGGACCCTCAGCCAGGAGGGGGCAGATTCCGCTGGGCCCTGCTGCCCTCTGAATGGCCTCTGTGTTCCCTGGCGCCTGGCCGGCTCTCTGGCATCGGCTGGGCACGCGGGACGTGGCTTCTGGCAGCACAAACAAAAGAGGGATGGTTTCCCCTGGGTTCTCCGTGGAGGTACATGGTGTCTCCACCCCAAGGTCATCGCCCTGGCCTGTAGGTGACCTTGACATTGTTCTCCGTTGGTTCCTCCCCAGGGTGTCGAGGTTTCCCCTTGGGCAGTTCCAGTCTCTGCCAGCTCTGACCTCAGGGTCCGGGGCTGTGACCGGAGGGACCCCTGGGGGATGCGGGAGGCAGGAGCGGTGGCTTCAGCTTCAGCATGTCTCCGCACCCCCCCCCCCCCATTCTCTTTCGTGGCCCGTGGCTTCGAGGTTTGGGGCTCAGCCATCTTCCCCGCCACTGTCTGCCTGCGAGCACCTTGGAGGCAAGTTGTGTTGGAGAGAAGTCAGATTTAAAACTGTTTCCCTTTAGCCCAGCGGTTTTCAACCTGTGGGTGGTGACCTCTTTGGGGGGTCGAACGACCCTTTCACAGGGGTCGCCTAAGACCATCGGAAAATGCAGATATTTCCATCACGATGCATCACAGTAGCAAAATCTCATGGTTGGGGTCACCACCACATGAGGAGCTGTATGCAAGGGTCGTGGCCTTAGGAAGGTTGAGAAACACTGCTTTAGGCGAAAACCGGTTCGGCTCAGTGGATAGAGCGTCGGCCTGCGGACTGAAAGGTCTCGGGTTTGATTCCGGTCAAGGGCATGCACCTTGGTTGTCGACACGTCCCCAGTGTGGGGCCTGCAGGAGGCAGCTGATCGATGTCTCTCTCTCATCGATGTTTCTAGCTCTCTATCCCTCTTCCTTCCTCTCTGTAAAAAATCAATAACATATATTTTAATACGGTCACCCTTTAGATTGTAAGGCTGGCCAGGAAGCCTCAACTCCTCACAGCCCGTTCCCCCTCACTGTGCCCAGGCAAAGTACTCCCCGCCTCTCCCTGTCTGTCTGCTCACTGGTTTCCCGGTCGCAGGTGGGACGATGGATCGTGGGGTGGCTTTGCTCATTTTGGGACAGAGTGAGTGAGACCCTTAGCACAGGCCCCATCCATGGTTATCGCCATCATGACTAAAGTGGTACCTCGAGATACGAGTGCCCTAACATACGAGATTTTTGAGATACGAGCCGTCGATCGAGCGATTTTTGCTTTGAAATACGAGCAACATTTGAGATAGGAGTCATCGCGCGCGGATCGGCCGGCTACACGCGACCCACCAGTTTACCGCTACTCGAGCGTCTCATAGTTTCCGACGCCTCAAGTTACGGAACGAATTAAACTCGTATCTCGAGCTCCCACTGTATTATCATCCAGAGGAATTATCGAATAGGGAACTGTCTGACATGGAAACTGGGACTCATAACGATTGGACATTGAAATTGGGACTCAAACGTTTTTTGTTCTTACAAGTTTATTTCTAGCCTGCAGAGGCAAGATGTTTTTAAAGAAAAGAATTGGGGGGTAGGAGGGGAAACAGATACAGAGGCAAAGAAGCAGTGAACAGACTGTCATACTACAGGAAGGCAGGAGAGGTTGGGGGGAGGGGCCTGTAAGAGATCAATCGAAGGACTCGTATGCATGTATGTAAGCATGGCCAGTGGTTACAGGACATTGGGGTGGGTGGCGGGAGGACAGGTGAGGGCATGTACTGGGGGGTGGGGAAGGCCAGGGGAAGGTCAATAGGGGGAAAAAAAGGGAAGACATATGTACTACTACGTGTAATACTTTAAACAATAAAAATACATATTTAAAAATTATAAAAAAATAAATAAAATGCAAAAAGAAAGAGTAATAACCGCGCCCTAGCCGATTTGACTCGTGCAGAGAGCATGGGCACGCCGATGGAAGGGTTCTGGGTTCGATTCCAGCCAAGAGCACTTTACCCTGGTTGCAGGCTTGATCCCAGCCCTCCCCCCACCCCCCTTCTGGGGAGGCAGCCAATTAACGCGTCTCTTCCACATTGATGCTTCTAGTCTATCTCTCCCTCTCCCTTCCCCTCTCCCCAAGGCGAGGATTAACAAAAAAAGAGCAATTATTACAAAAAGAGAGAGTAATCTTGTTGTAATTAACAAAAAAAAGGGTAATTATCGCCCTTTCCTCAAGGAGCCCCAGCAGCGAAGGCCAGAACCACCCACCCTCCCTCCGTACACCTGAACCAGACCTTCTCCGGAGAAGTCAATAGAGTGGGGGTCAGGGGGGCAGTTTTATTCTCTTTCTTGTGGCCTGTTGGGGTGGGGACAGGTGCTGAGGCCTGATGGGGAAGAAGGAACCCTGGCGGCCCCGTTCCCCACCCATTTCCCAGGGTGAAGGGTCCCCTTCCCTCCCTCTCATAAAGCCAGCGCTTCGTGTGTCTGACACCCGCGTCACATCTTCTCACTTTCCCAGCGACTCCCTCCCGCGGAGGCCTGCCGCCCCCGGTTCTCGCACTGACAGCGTTCCTGTCACTTCCGTAGAATTTTTGGCAGCTGGCTCTGGCTGGGCTCAGCGGGTTCGATCCCCAGTCGGGGCGCATGCAGGAGTCAACCTGTGAATGCATAAATAAGTGCCCCCACAAAGCCATGTGTCTACCCCCGCCCCCTCCTCTCTTTCTCTCTCTAAATCAATAAATACAACTAAAAAAAAAGAAAAATAGCCAAAACCGGTGTGGCTCAGTGGAGAGAGCGTCGGCCTGCGGACTGAAGGGTCCCAGGTTCGATTCCGGTCAAGGGCATGTATCCTGGTGGCGGGCACATCCCCCGTGTGGGGCGTGCAGGAGGCGGCTGATCCATGTCTCTCTTTCATTGATGTTTCTAACTCTCTATTCCTCTCCCTTCCTCTCTAAAAAGTCAATAAAACATGTTAAAAAAAAAAGAAAAAGAAAGAACGTTGGCAGTGAAGTCTGATGGTCTTTTTTTTAAAATAATATATTTTTATTGATTTTGGAGAGGATGGAAGAGGGAGATAGAAACATCAATGATGAGAGGAAGAAATCATTGATTGGCTGCCTTCTACAGGCCCCACACTGGGGATCCAGCCCACAAACCGGGCATGTGCCCTGACTGGGAATCAAACCGTGACCTCCTGGTTCATAGGTCAACACCCAACCACTGAGCCACGCCGGCCAGGCGGTCCCTCCGCCTACAGGGCCCCAGTCCCCTCTGGGAGTGGAGCCGGTGGCTGTCAGCTTGGACCCAGGCTCCCGTTCCGGCCCCCAGGCTTTCCCCGACCCCTGCTGGCTGGTGGCGGCAGCCCCTCCTGGGACAGAGAGATGGTGGCACCGAGCCCATCAGGGGGAGCCCCCGGGGTGTCCCCGAGCCCACGCTCTCTCCCATTGATTCTCCCCCTCCTTCCCAAAGACTCCCAGCTGCCATCTGCTGCAGGGAGGAGCGTCGCGTTCGAGAACACAGAAATGCCGGAGTCGGCGGGACCGTTTGTTTCATGAAGCGTCGCTGAGAGTGGTTTTTATAAATATTGGAGACCATCCGCAGCCGCCAGAGCCATGGCAGAGCTTCTGAAAAAGCCGGAACTGTGTGGAGGGTGGAGAATGAGGCGGGGGGGCACTTCTGAGCGAGGACGCAGGCCCTGGAGGGCAGGTGGGCGCGGGCTGTTTGTCGCTGCCATGGTGGGTGGGTGGGTGGGGGGGGCTGGCAGCTGTGCAGCCCCTGGTGTCTGGGGGGCTGGTGGGCGGGAAGGTGAGAGCCGCCAAACCCACAGGACCAAGGGTGGGAACTGGCGTTGGTTGCAGAGCGACAATTTTGAAAGCTGTCTGAGCTCCCCTGGTCACCTGTGCCAGGAACCACCCACCTTTCAGATCCTGCTTGTGAGTGACAGTGGATAGACTGTCAGCCTGCGGACTGAAGGGTCCTGGGTTGGGGTCCATTCCAGACAAGGGCACAGGTCCAGGTTGGAGGCCCGATCCCCAGTAGGGGTCGTCAAGGAGGCAGCTGATCAATGATTCTCTCATCGTTGATGTTGTTGATGTTTCTCTCTCTCTCTCTCCCTCTCTGGAATCAATTAAAAAATTATCTATCAATCTATCTATCTATCTATCTATCTATCTATCTAAGGGAGGACAGTGAGGTGCAGTCCTGCCCAGGGGTTAAGGATGGGAAGAGGCAGGGCTGCACGGGGAAGAAAACTCCATCGTTTACTCATCTGATTCAGAGAGTCTCTGGCTGCCAGGCACTCTCAGCAGAATTTATTTATTTATTTAAAATATTTTTTATTGATATTTTTACAGAGAGGAAGAAAGAGGGATAGAGAGTCAGAAACATCGATGAGAGAGAGACATCAATCAGCTGCCTCCTGCACGCTCCCCACTGGGGTTGTGCCCGCAACCAAGGTACATGCCCTTGACCAGAATCGAACCCGGGACCTTTCAGTCCGAAGGCCGATGCTCTATCCACTGAGCCACACTGGTTTCGGTGCTCTGCAGAATTTAAACTCAATGCTCGTCCAGCAGATACGGTTACACCGAGGTACTGCAGGATGCTGGCCCTGCCCCTTTATCACTGTGTGATCTGGGACTCGAATCTTTTGCTGACAGGGCAGGTATTTCTGGAAGATAATTTCCTATCGGGTGGCTCCCATACACGTCGTGTGGTGGGGTTTGGTGATTTGGGGTGTTTTTGTTGGTCTCCCCTATATACATAACAGGTTTTCCTTATTTGTGTGTATGTGTGTATGTGTGTGTGTATATATATATATATATATAAATATATAAATATATATATGTACACATACATATGTACATTTAAAGATTTTTTATTTTTTTGTATATATATTTTATTAATTTTTCACAGAGAGAAAAGGAGAGGGTCAGAAAGTCAGAAACATTGATGAAAGAGAGACATCAACCTGAACCTCGGGCTGGCCCCTCTGGGGTTCCCCTCGGGGAAGGGGACTGTGTTGGGGTGAAGAACCCTGGGCCTTGGGGCTAGGTCTGTCTCCGTTCACACCTGGCTCTCTCGAACTGTGGGGTCTTTTGCCAGTGGCCTCCGGGTACCTGTTCTGTGGCTTGTGGTGGCTGCTGACTTAGGGCATGTCTGAGTGTGCCTGGCGTAGGGCTGGGGTCTGCCAGGGGCTTAGTCATTGGAGTCCCCGGGTCCCGGCAGCCCCAGGGCTGGGACTCAGGACTCAAGTCTGCGCACGGACCCCAGCTTTGCTCAAAACCAGAGTGGAAGCAGAATTCGCGTAGTCAATGTGGAAGCGAAACCCGGGCAAAAACATCCTAAAATGTCTGCTCTGAACTCTGGTTTTGGGGTGTTGCTCTGAGCTCTCGGGGCCTCAGGGACCGTGAGGCACTCACAGATCAAAGAGTCCTGCGAGTGAGCACAGAGCGGTTTCTTCCAGTCATTTCTGAACTGCCTTCCTGGTCGCCGAGCGTTCGATTCATTGTGGTCCACCCTGCTTGTCAGCAACAGGAATGGAGTACCTACTATGTGCGAGGCCCTACTAAGAGCACCTACGATATGTGATGGGTCCCGGTAGGGAATGACCCCTGAGTCCCACTGCTGCCCAACGCAAGTCCTCAGGGGCCTGAGCAGCTTCGGGGAGGAAGGACCTTGGGGTTGTTTCCCTGGGCTCAGTCAAGGCCAGCCCCACTGGGCCCGGCCTGGTCACTCCCCCTCAGGACTGGAGACCCCCTCTGACCGGGGCCGGAGATAGCGGGGAGCTCCCTGGCCGCCCGGGGACGGAGCAGCTGGTGGTGCAGGGGGAGCAGGGACTGGGCGGGAGGCTGCATTTCCCACCCTTTGCCCCGGCATTTTCAGCCCAGGCCAAAGCCCCCCTCCTAACGCGGCTCCCATACACGTCATGTGGTGGGGTTTGGTGATTTGGGGTGTTTTTGTTGGTCTCCCCTATATACATAACAAGGGGGCGTGCAGGAGGCAGCTGATCAATGATTCTCTCATCGTTGATGTCTCTCTCCCTCTCTGGAATCAATAAAAAAAATCTATCTATCTATCTATCTATCTATCTATCTATCTATCTAAAACTTTACATAACAAGTTTTCCTTATTTGTGTGTGTGTGTGTGTATGTGTGTGTGTGAGGATCAAGCCTGCAATGTGCACGTGACCTGACCGGGAATTGAACCTTGACCTCCCGGTTCCTATAGGTCAACGCTCCACCGCTGAGCCCCGCCAGCCAGGCCTATGGTGAAGCTCTGGGTGCAGCACGGTGTCCAAACCGCCTGTGGCTTCCTCAGGGCAGTTTCCGGAGGTGGGCTCTGGGCTCTGGGCTCTGGGCGTGAATTAGAAACGTTTTTATTTTTTTATTAATTTTTATATTTTTATTTTTTTATATATATATCTTTTATTAATTTTTTACAGGGAGGAAGGGAGAGGGATAGAGAGCTGGAAACATCGATGAGAGAGAGACATCGATCAGCCGCCTCCTGCACACCCCCCAGTGGGGTTGTGCCCGCAACCAGGATACATGCCCTTGACCGGAATGGAACCTGGGACCTTTCAGTCTGCAGGCCGCCGCTCTATCCACGGAGCCACACCGGTTTCGGCAAGCTTCTAGATTTATTTGGAACCTTTTTGCCTGTCCTGGAGCCTCTGAGAGGTGACCTTTCTATGGTTGATCTGAAAAGGGCTCCTAGGCCCACAGCTGGGATTGGGGGGGAGGGACCCAGCCTTTGGAGGTGACCCTCCTCCCTCACCTACTCTTTCCTAAGCACCCTTTCTCAACGCCTGGTTTCTGGTTTCGGTGGTGGTGAAACCGGGGAAAGGCAGGGAAGTGGGGAAAGACATTTGCATACTTCTGAGCTGACCTCTGCAGGAGTCAGTGCGGAATCCACCAGGCCTGGCCAGCTTCTGAGCGGCCCTGCCCCCACCCCCCCAGGCGCCCGTCCCTGTGATGGTGACTGGAGTGTGGCTGGAAAATGCTCATCTCCCATAAACAGCGAGGTCCCCAGACCTTGGACGCTTAACACCACCGCAAGAAGGGAAACCCGATCTTTTGTCCCCGATCCTGTTATCCAGTGGCAGGGAGCTGGCCCAGGAGCCTTACTGAGCCGCCACTCCGCCAGGGAGACGGGGACATGTGATGTGCAGAGTTAGGCATGTTCCCTCGGCGCTGGCGCCGGAGAAAACCCAGCGGGGGCTGTGCTCTCGGCGTGGCGCCCGGGAAAGGTGCATTTCCTGGCCTCCAAAGAGCAGCATCCAATTCACACCCAGAGCCCAGAGCCAGAGCCCACCTCCGGGAAACTTCCCTAAGGAACGACAGGCAGTTTGGACACCGTGCTGCACCCAGAGCTTCACCATAGGTCTGGCTGGCAGGGCTCAGCGGTGGAACGTTGACCTATATCAGTGGTTCTCAACCTTCCTGAGGCCGAGACCCTTGCATACAGTTCCTCCTGGGGTGGTGACCCCCAGCCATGAAATGTTGCTACTGTGATGCATCGTGATGTAAATATCTGCATTTTCTGCTGGTCTTAGGCGACCCCTGTGAAAGGGTCATTTGACCTCCAAAGGGGTTGAGACCCACAGGTTGAGAACCGCTGACGTATATGAACCGGCAGGTCACGGTTTGATTCCAGGTCAGGGCACGTGCCGGGGTTGCAGGCTTGATCCCCAGTGAGAGGCGTGCAGGAGGCAGCTCATCCAGGAGGCTCTCTCATCATTGATGTTTCTCTCTCTCCCTCTCCCTCTCCCCTCCCTTTCTGAAATCAGTAAAAATGTAATTTTTAAAAAATATATATATTTCTTTATGGATTTCAGAGAGGAAAGGAGGAGAGAGAAACATCAATGATGAGAGAGAAACATCGATCAGCTGCCTCCTGCACTCCCCCCACTGGGGATGGAGCCCACAACCCAGGCATGTGCCCTTGGCCGGAATCGAACCTGGGACCCTTCAGTCCGCAGGCTGACGCTCTATCCACTGAGCCAAGCCGGCCAGGGCTAAAAAATGTAATCTTTAAAAAAGATCTTCACAGAAACAAAAGAAACTGGAACCCGCCGAGGTGTCTGGCAGTCACTGGGTTCCTGCATCCTTAGACGGCAGTCAGGCAGGCAGTGTGGGGGCCTTGGAGGCTGGGGAGGAGCTGAGAAAAGCAGCCACTTTTAGGGGAAACGGCGAAGGTGTCGGTGGTGGCGGGGAGACGCGGGCGCCGCCTGCCTTCTCTTCCTTTCTCTCTCCCCAACGCGTTTCCTGTAACGCGGTCCTGTTACTTCACTCCCTGCCCCTCCTCTCTCCTGCGCTCCCTTCTCTTCGGAGAAACCCCGAACTCCACTGTGTCCAGTGGAGGGAAGCAGCCAGCGGTTAGATGCCTTGCAAATGGTCTGCAACCGAACAGATCAGACTTACTAACACAGAGAGAGTGCTAGCCATTCTTACTTATTTAGTTAGTTAGATAGCGATTCTTTTTTAAAAAATATACATTTTATTTATTTTCTTACAGAGAGGAAGGAAGAGAGATAGAGAGCTAGAAACATCGATGAGAGAGACATTCAGCTGCCTCCTGCACACCTCCTCCTTCTGGGGATGTGCCCGCAATCAAGGTACATGCCCTTGACTGGAATCGAACCCAGGACCTTTCAGTCTGCAGGCTGACGCTCTATCCACTGAACCACACTGGTTTCGGCTTGTTAGCGATTCCTTTTTTTTTTTTAAATATATTTTATTGATTTTTTACAGAGAGGAAGGGAGAGAGATAGAAAGTCAGAAACATCGATGAGAGAGAGACACCGATCAGCTGCCTCCTGCACGCCCCACAGTGGAGATGTGCCTGCAACCAAGGTACATGCCCTTGACCGGAATCGAACCCGGGACCCTCCAGTCCGCAGGCCGACGCTCTCTCCACTGAGCCAAACCAGTCTCGGCTTGTTAGCGATTCTTAAGTACAATAGCTGTCAGGGATCAGACCCCTCAGGGCCTCCGAGAAGGCATTATTGTCAGCGTTTGGTACATGTGGTCACGTGGGGTTGAGAGAGGTCATGTGGGGTCGAGAGAGGTCACGTGGGGTCGAGAGAGGTCACATGCCTCTTCCAGACTCAAACACTCCTTCCTGGTTCCAAGCTGATGGGGCGAAGGGCATCCCGAGGGACCCCAATACCGGCTACTCTCTTCAAGTCCTGCGGATGCTATTTTTGGGGAAGAGAGGGTGAGTGACAGCTACGGACTAGTGGCCGTGGCAAGCATCGCAGTTTTCTGTGTGAGCGGCGTTGTGTCGGTAAGGGTCCGAGCAGAGGGGAGCTTCCGGGTCCGTGGGGAGCTGCTGTCCGGGGTGTTCCCAGGGGAGACAGGTAATCCATGTCCACAGCACTGGGGTCTCCCCCCTCCTGCACGTCCAGAGAGAGGGGTGCCCTTGACCTCCGAAGGGGTGCCCTTGACCTCCATAGAGCAGAGGCAGAGTCTCCCTCCGCCTGTGCTCTGTGCTGGGTCACCAGGGGTAGAAAGAAATGGATGCAGACGATTTTTAAAAAATATATATATTTATTAATTTTTTTTACAGAGAGGAAGGGAGAGGGATAGAGAGTTAGAAACATGGATGAGAGAGAGACATCGATCAGCTGCCTCTTGCACAGTCCCCACTGGGGATGTGCCTGCAACCAAGATACATGCCCTTGACCGGAATCGAACCTGGGACCCTTGAGTCCGCAGGCCTACGCTCTGTCCACTGAGCCAAATCGGTTAGGGTTGGATGCAGATGATTTTGACCGGGTGGGTGGCTGAGCTCTGACCCTTAAGGGAGCCCCAGGTCCACACAGCCTGCCTGCTATTGAAAATGTCGCTTTGGCCCGGCCGGTGTGGCTCAGCGGTTGAGCGCCGACCTCTGAACCAGGAGGTCACGGTTCAATTCCCGGTCGGGGCACCTGCCTGGGTTGCAGGCTTGATCCCCAGTGCGGGGCACAGGTGCAGGAGGCAGCCCTTCAGCGATCCCCTCTCCTCCTGGATGTTTCTCTCTCTCACTCCCTCTCCCTGCCTCTGTGGCATCAATAAAACTACATGTAAGAATAAAAATAAAACGCCGCTTTCTGCGGAGGTCTTTGCTCACTCCTCAGCCACATGCTCGGGAGGCACAGAGTCCTGAAAGGGGCCTGGGTACGTGGGCGCCAGACGTTACCTTTGCTGAATATAAGGGTACCGGTTCATTTTCTGCTCCGGGTGGAAAATGGAAGAAGTGGCCGGATTTTAAGTGGTTTCCGATGCCCGGATTCACGATTTGACTCTGTATGTGTGTGTGTATCTGTGTCCCTATGATGGGATACGAAAGAGGAACCCATTTTTAGCATCTCAAATAGGCATTTATGCCGAGGCTGGTTTGGCTCAGTGGATAGAGCGTCGGCCTGTGGACTGAAGGGTCCCAGGTTCGATTCCGGTCGAGGGCATGTACCTTGCTTGCGGGCACATCCCCAGTGGGGGGCGTGCAGGAGGCGGCTGATCGATGTCTCTTCCTCATCGATGTTTCTGACTTTCTATCCCTCTCCCTTCCTCTCTGTGAAAAATCAATAAAATATATTTAAAAAAATAGGCAGTCCAGCATTCGAGGAACTACAGGTGTGAGGGGATGGACTCAGCTTCGGGGCAGGCCTTGGTGTGTTTGCTCTTGATCCGTCCTGCGTGGAAGGGAGTTGCATCTCCAGGCCGGCTGGGAGTTGACCCAGGATGCACTCCTCTCTGGTGCTAAAGCCCAGTCTGTGTCCAGAAAGCTCTTTGGTGTTTCCTGGGGCCTTAGCCTGGGGACTGAACTCAGTACATCTCCAGTGTAGGGCGTGCAGGAGGCGG
>PVJN01026564.1:0-15065 GCA_004026805.1 Lasiurus borealis | reverse complement strand
TGCAGGCCGCCCTGCGCTTCTGGAGGGAGGAGGGCGGGACGCAGCCTCCCCGCTACTTGCCCTGCGGGCCCTGGGCTGGCCCAGCTGAGTCAGGCCGGGTCACCTCCTCCTCCTCCTCCTCCTCCTCCTCCTCGCCGGTTGTTGGTTGTTTCCGGGGTCACAGGCGGAGCATGAGGCTGCGAGTGGGTGAGGTCCCCGCCGCGCGCATCATCTCATTTAATCCTCCGCATCCCCGCCTCCCGGCGAGAAGGAGCTCAGCTCTGCAAAGCCCTGCTGGTGTGAGCCGCGGTGTGAGCAGCGGTGTGAGCAGCGGGGCAGGGAAAAGGCAGCCCCGGGCTGTTAATTACCTGCGGGCGGGGGTGTTCGCTACTCCCCAGGGCTTGTGGGGTCCCGTGGGCCTCGCCCCTGCCGTGTGCCACCTGCCCTGCCGTTTGCCTGAAGCAGAAAAGTCACTTCGCTTCTCGGAGTCTCTCTTCTGGCGGAGCTGCTGTGTGCAGGGCGCGCCTCTGTATTTTTGGGCTCCCCCGTCTCACGCCGTTTCTGTTAAGTAATCAGCAGGTTCTTACAAGGGCAAGGATGCATTTGGCTGTGTGAGGCCCTGGGTCATAGGTCTGTCTGTCTGTCTGTCTGTCTCTCTCTCTCTCTAAAATATATATATATATATATATATATATATATATATATATATATATATATATATATATATATTTTAGATGCCATTTTAAAAAAATGTATTTTATTGATTTTTTTTTACAGAGAGGAAGGGAGAGGGGTAGAGAGAAACATCCATCAGCTGCCTCCTGCACACATCCCTTACTGGGGATGTGCCGGCAACCAAGGTACATGCCCTTAACCAGAATCAAACCTGGGACCTTTCAGTCTGCAGGCCAATGCTCTAACCACTGAGCCAAACCAGTCTCGGCTAGATGCCATTTAAAAAAATATATATTTTATTGATATTTTTTACAGAGAGGAAGGGAGAGGGATAGAGAGTTAGAAACATCGATGAGAGACAGAAACATCGATCAGCTGCCTCTTGCACACCCCTTACTGGGGATGCGCCCGCAACCAAGGTACATGCCCTTGACCGGAATGGAACCTGGGACCTTTCAGTCCGCAGGCCGACGCTCTATCCACTGAGCCAAACCGGTTTTGGCTTTTAAAATGTTTCTTATTGATTTCAGAGAGGAAGGGAGAGGGAGAGAGAGGAAAACAGAAACATCCGTGATGAGAGAGAATCATGGGTCGGCTGCCTCCTGCACGCCCCCCTGCACAGGGAATTGAGTATGCAACCTGGGCATGTGCCCTGACCAGGAATTGAACCTTGACCTCCTGGTTCCTAGGCCGAGGTTCACCACGTGTGCTTTCAGCATGAGCCCCTGTGCCCAGGTCTGGGCTAGCGAGGTGCCTTTGGCAGGAAGCAGAGCGTCCCGTACTGTGGAGGAGATGAACATGAAAAAACAAGCCGTTGTAGTAACATGCCAAGTGCTCAGGTTATGAACCATTTTAAAATTGGCAAAAACAGTGATATGCTTTCTTTATGGGCGGCGGTGGGGGGCGGGGACAGTCAGCTGGAGTAAAATATAAAGGCATGGCAGCGCTTACCTCTGGAGAACTGGGGCGAGGGGTGGGTGGGGGTGGGGTACCCAGGGGACTTGGAATTCCACTGTACTTTACTCCTTAAGCTGGATGGTGAGCTGAGAGGTGGTTTGATGATTCTTTAGATGCTTTTTGTACATCTTAAGTCTTGCACCGTAACGTTTGAGAAACAGTGTTGGGCCAAGACCGGTTTGGCTCAGTGGATAGAGCGTCGTCAGCCTGTGGACTGAGGGGTCCCGGGTTCGGTTCCGGTCAAGGGCATGTACCTTGGTTGCGGGCACATCCCCCAGGGGGCGGGGATGTGCAGGAGGCAGCTGATTGATAAAATATATTTTAAAGAAATAGTGTTGGGAGCCAGCGGTGATTGGAGACGTTCCCTGGAGGGTGTCCAGCCAGATTCGGACGTTTCTCCTCGGCACCAGCACATGCACTTGTTGTGCCTGGAGTCTGGGGTCCCCAATAATCCACCACTAAGGAGCCTTTTCCGATGCCAAAGCCAAGAGTCTTTATTCAAACCTGGGTTTGGCTCTCAGCCTCTTTCTGGCGCAGCAATGAGGTGAGAGAGCGAGCCGGGCAGGAACAATGAGTTATATGGGGTAGGATAATTGGGGGGCTTAGGAAAGTGACGAGGGTGACAGAGATCGGTCACTTGAATTAGGGTCTTTCTGTGGTTTAGCTTCATTAGGACCCTCGCTGTGTTCCTGGAGCTTCATTGGTCCATTCGGGTGGGGGTCGGGGAAGTTAGGACATTGCTGGCACACCTGTGGCCCCTCCCAGAAAAGGGAGAGGGTTTAGGCAGGGGTCCCAGCCCTAGAGGGCAAGCAAGATGGAGGAGGGTCCATTTCCTTTCACACTCAGGATGTGTGTAGCTGGACTCCATAGGGGCTGGTGAAGGCTTGACAGAGAAGGAGGCCATTTCAACCGAATTTGAAGGCCAGTGCTGGGAACAGCGTTCAGAGACAGGGAACAGTATATGCAAAAAAAAAAAAAGCCGGGACCGGTTTGGCTCAGTGGATAGAGCGTCGGTCCGTGGACTGAAGGGTCCCAGGTTCGATTCCGGTCGGGGGCCTGTACCTTGCTTGCGGGCACATCTCCAGTGTGGGGTGTGCAGGAGGCGGCTGATCGATGTCTCTCTCGCATTGATGTTTCTGACTTTCTGTCCCTCTCCCTTCCTCTCTGTGAAAAATCAATAAAATATATTAAAAAAAATAGGCAGTCCAGCATTCGAGGAACTACAGGTGTGAGGGGATGGACTCAGCTTCGGGGCAGTCCTCGGTGTGTTTGCTCCTGATCCGTCCTGCGTGGAAGGGAGTTGCATCTCCAGACCGGCTGGGAGTTGACCCAGGATGCCCTCCTCTCTGGTGCTAAAGCCCAGTCTGTGTCCCGAAAGCTCTTTGATGTTTGCTGGGGCCTCAGCCTGGGGACTGAACTCAGGGGACTGAACTCCGAACTCAGGGGCAGAAAGCCGTTGGACCTGCCCGTACAGACGCGGTGAGAAAGCATCTGGGACAGAGAGGAGGGAGGGGGGAGGTGGATGGGGGGGGCGGCTGCTGAGGGAATCACGCTGATTCAGGATCATTTTCTTGGAAAATGGGGCAGAGCCAGTGGAGGCCCCGGGGGAACCGGATGAAAGCAGGGGTGGGGGTTTCGTCGGCGGCGCCTCATCAAAGGCCCGGGCTGCCTGCCTCTGGGCCCGGCTCCCCCTCCCCCTGCCTCCTCCGCTGTGGAAACCGGTTCATTAGGGCTGCATTAAGGCTGGCCCGGGGCATCACCCCTCATCCCCCCGCTTTGATCTCTGGGAAGTCGTTCTTCTCCAGGGAACCCCTGGGGGTTCCTGGGGGCTCCTCGCTGCCTCGGCTGCAGTCTGTGACGCTCATGCTCCAGTTCAGCCCAGACGGGTGTCCTCATTTCAGAAGAGAGGCGCTGCTCTGCACCCCAGGTTCCTGCCTGGACCTCGGGGAAGGCTGTGGTTTCGGGGGAAGCAGCCCTTGGAGGGGACCTTGGCGAGATGACAGGGAATGTTCTGGAAGTGTCCATTCCTGACCCTTCATTAGGGAGGCTCTCTTCATCCGGGCACACAGTCTTGGTGCAAAGGATATCTGTCTCCCACGAACCTCCAAGTCCCTGGGACTTTTTTTTTTTTTTAATATATTTTATTGATTTTTTACAGAGAGGAAGGGAGAGGGATAGAGAGTTAGAAACATCAATGAGAGAGAGGCATCAATCAGCTGCCTCCTGCACGCCCCACACTGGGGATGTGCCTGCAACCAATGTACATGCCCTTGACCGGGAATCGAACCTGGGACCTCTCAGGCTGCAGGCCGACGCTCTATCCACTGAGCCACACCGGTTTCGGCTCCACGGGACTTTTAAGTGCCGTCTTTTTTGTTGTTGTTGTTAATCTTCACCGGAGGATACTTTTCCCCACCGATTTTCAGAGAGAGGAAGAGAGAAGCATCTTTGGGAGAGAGACACATCGATTGGTTGCCTCCCACCTGCTCCCTGACCAGGGCCGGGGGGGTGGGGTGGGGTCTCGAGCCTGCAACCTAGGTACGTGCCCTTGACCGGAACCGAACCCGGGACCCTTCAGTCCTCGGACTGACACTCTGTCGCTGAGCCAAACCGGCTTGGGCTTTAGGCAGTCTGGAAGCCGCGTGACAGCTTCGTGGCAGGAGCGGGAGGGAAGGCCACAGGAGCTGTGCCTGGTGCAGGGGACCCCCCAGACCTCTCCCCGGGGACCAGGGATGCTGCAGGAAGTCCCCGCGAACGCTGTGCCCTGGAAACCCCGCGTGGCACATTCCCGAGCCCTCGTTCTCCGCACGTTTGTTGAGTCAGAGTTAAAAACGCCCAGCCTCACCCCTGATTTTATGAGCGGGTCCTGACACACATTTCATCTGCTTTCTCTTAAACACTTTTCTTTCTTTTTTTGCCTCTGGGTTCATAGACGCTGAGTGAACACAAACCCTGGCCTTTAATGAGGGAGCTGGCAGAGGCTGCAGGAGGGGGCTCGTGCCATCTGTGTCTCATGCCCCCGGGACGTCGAAAGGAGAATGAGTGAAGGCAGGGATTCCCCAACAGCTACAGGGACCTGGGAGTGAAGAGATGTATGGCCACCCTCCTCCCAACAGGCCATCATCCTGTCTATCCATCCATCTATCCATCCATCCATCATCCCATCCATCCCTCTTTCCCTCCTTTCTTCCTTCTTTCCTTCCTTCCTTCCTTCCTTCCTTCCTTCCTTCCTTCCTTCCTTCCTTCCTTCCTTCCTTCTTTCCTTTCTTCCATCTATCCATCCATCCATTCACCAAAGGGGTACCATCTTTTCTGCAGTTCATTCATCCATCCATCCATCTATTCATCCATCCATCCATCCATCCATCTATCATCCCATTCATCCTTCCTTCCCTTCCTTCCTTCCTTCCAACCATCCATCTATCCATCCATCCATTCACCAAAGGGGTACCATCTTTTCTGCAGTTCATCTATCCATCCATTTATTCATCCTTCCTCCCTCCCTCCCTCCCTTCCTTCCTTCCTTCCTTCCTTCCTTCCTTCCTTCTTTCCTTCCTTCCAACCATCCATCTATCCATCCATTTATTCATCCTTCCTTCCTTCCTTCCTCCCTCCCTCCCTTCTTTCCTTCCTTCCTTCCTTCCATCCATCCACTCACCAAAGGGGTACCATCTTTTCTGCAGTTCATTCATCCATCCATCCATCTATTCATCCATCCATCCATCCATCCATCCACCAAAGGGGTACTATCTTTTCTGCAGTTCATTCATCTATCCATCCATGTATTCATTCATTCATTCATTCACCATAGGGACAGCATCTTTTCTTTGGAAACAATATTTTTATTGATCTCAGAGAGGAAGGGAGAGGGAGAGAGAGAGCCAGAAGCATCAATGCTAAGAGCGAATCATTGATCGGCTGCCCTTTGCATGCCCCTGAGGATTGAGCCCGCTATCGGGGCGTGGGCATCAAACCACGACCTCCTGGTTCATAGGTCAGCGCTCAGCCACTGAGCCACAGCCACCTTTCCTGCACTCCATCCACCCATCCATCCACCACAAGGACACCGCCCTTTTGTAACTGTTTCATGGTCAGACCTGAGAGGTGTTGTGAATTGGCTTGTGCTCACGCCTGCGTCTCTGCCCTTCGATGGAGCAGGCCCTCGGTGCTCAGGAAATATTTGTTGAATGAATGAATGACTACCTGGCGTTCCATGAGTAGGATTTGCTTAATGAACGAATATCTACCTGGCTTTCCACGGTTAGGAAGCCATTCTTTGTTTTCATCCCAGGCTTAGATCTTCATCAGATCCTACAAATATTCCCCCCGGGTGAGGGAGGGGGGAAAGGGGGCAGATTACATGAGGTCCCCAACAGTGAGTTGATCACAGGGAGGCAGATGAAACTCTGGGCCCTGGGGAGAGGGGCAGCCAGAAGCTGGCTGGGGTGTCGAGTCAGGATAGAGTGTCGGTGTGAAGAGGTGACCAGCTAGTCTGATCAGCAAGTCACCTAAGCCGGTGGTCCGCAAACTCATTCGTCAACAGCGTGGCAGACCACAGCTGCTGAGCCGCAGTTTGCTGACCACTGACCTGAGCGCTCTGAGAACGGAGCTGCTGAGGGGGGATGCTAATGCCAAATTCTTACCCTAAGAGTCTTACCTGCTTTTGGCTTTTGATCCAGATGGGCCCCAGCCTCCCAGATGTTTCCATTAGGGTTCAAGACATTGGTTTTGCCAAGACCGGTGTGGCTCAGTGGATAGAGCGTCGGCCTGCGGACTGAAGGGTTCCAGGTTCGATTCCGGTCGGGGGCATGTATCCTGGTTTCAGGCACATCCCCAGTTGGGGGACGTGCAGGAGGCAGCTGGTCGATGTTTCTCTCTCATCAATGTTTCTAACTCTCTATCCCTTTCCCTTCCTCTCTGTAAAAAAATCAATAAAATATATTTAAAAAATAAAATAAAAAAGACATTGGTTCCGCTCCCCCTGTGTGCCCGGCCCTGCAGAGACGTGGGGGGTGGGGGGATAGGACAGTTTGCAACACGAATGGATGCTTGACCAAACCTCAGATGCCAGCGGTTCAGTCATCCAGGTCCTAGCTGAAGCCTAAAGCCTGGCCGTGACCTCTGGCCGTGACCTCTGGCCGCTGCTTTAGGTGTTTCGCAATCACGGAGGCTTGAAACTCTGCCCGGCGCCCGCTCTCCGTGGTGAGAGATGGAGAAACACTTCCTTCCTTGGCGCTCGGCTCCGGGCCGTGCAGACACACGCAGGCCTCCTCACGTCCACCCTGCGAGCCTCGGAGTCCCCGGCTTACACACGCAGCCAGGCCCTCCCCGGCGGTGGGTGCCCAGACCTGCTTGTGCGTGTGTTGCCTGAGCACCTGCTTGGTGCCCGCCCCGGGCTGGCGCTTGGGAGAACGCTGGTCTGTAGGAGAGAGGGAGGAGGAGGAAGCGCCGTTCTCGGGCTGGGGAGGCCCTGACCCTGATGGGCGCCAGGCAGAGGCGGCCCCGGCAGGCAGTGTTGGCACAGGAGCGATGCGGGACAGGGCAGCAGGCTGCTCCCGGAGCAGGGGTGAGTCCGAGGTGCCCTCCTCCATTACCTCGCCAGGACAGGCTGGCCCAGGTCCTGCTGAGGGAATGGCTTAGAGTGGCTCCTAACAGCGATTTAGGTGCTTGCCCAAGTCAGAGAGCATCCACAGACTCTCTTAATTGGGATTCTTTTCTTTTTCTTTTTAAAATGTATTTTATTGATTTTTTTACAGAGAGGAAGGGAGAAGGATAGAAAGTCAGAAACATCGATGAGAGACATCTATCAGCCGCCTTCTGCACACCCCACACTGGGATTCTTTTAAATAATCAGTGAGCCCTAGCCCAAACCGGTGTGGCTCAGTGGATAGAGCGGCGGCCTGCAGACTGAAAGGTCCCAGGTTCGATTCCGGTCAAGGGCATGTACCTTGGTTGCTGGCTCATCACCAGTGTGGGGTGTGCAGGAGGCAGCTAATTGATGTTTCTCCCCCATTGATGTTTCTAACTCTCTGTCCCTCTCCTTTCCTCTCTGTAAAAAATCAATAAAATATATTTAAAATAAATAAATAATAATTAGTGAGCCCGGCCAGCATGGCTCATTGGTTGACTGTTGACCTATGAACCCAGAAGTTACTGTTCAATTCCCTGGTTATGGGGCTCAATCCCTAGGAGGAGGTGTGCAGGAGGCAGCTGACCGATGATTCTCATCATCGATATTTCTCTTTCTCCCTCTCCCTTCCTCTCTGAAGTCTGTAAAGAGAAAAGGATCAATTTAAAAAAATAATGAATGAGATGGGAATTTCAGAACATCAAGGGCCTTAGATGTGTGCAGGCAGGAAGCTTTCCCCGTGGAGTTGACCTAGTCTGGGCAGTGAAATGAAAAGCACTTCTCCTCCTCTCCTTTGCCCCCTCTCCTCCTCCTCTTCCTCCTCCTCCTCCTTCCTTTCTCCCTCCCCCTCTCTCATCTTGAACTGGAGTAATCATCCAAGTCTTCTTCCCAGGATCTGTCATTCTCTCTCTTTTTAAAAAAATATATTTTATTGATTTTTTTACAGAGAGGAAAGAAGAGGGATAGAGAGTTAGAAACATTGATGAGAGAGAAACTTTGATCAGCTGCCTCCTGCACACCTCCTTACTGGGGATGTGCCCGCAACCAAGGTACATGCCCTTGACCAAAATCAAACCGGGGACCCTTCAGTCCTCAGGCCGAGGCTCTCTCCGCTGAGCCAAACTGGTTTCGGCAGGATCTGTCATTCTCTCACCGCATCCCCTCTTAGGGTTGGAAGCCAAAATGAAGACCCTTTCAGTTCACTGGTGCTGGGTGTGGGTTCCTGGGGCAGGTCTCCCGAGGGCTGCTCGAGCGGCGGGGGTTCCAGACAGATCCCCCTCGTGAACCCTAGGTGCTGGCCACCCCCCACACGGGCGATGTTTTTGGGTCTGGCAGTGGCTCTTTGAGATATCTAGTAGACAGAATAAGTGCCCTCCAGAAATGAACCTGTGAATTCACTACCTTCCGAGGCAGGAGGGACCCTGCAGCTGTGGCTTCGTTAAGGATGCTGAGCGGGAGAGAGGTTCCGGGATTAGCCACGTGGCCCAGGATAATCCCGAGGGTCTTGGTAAAAGGGGGTGTGGGGTGGGGGTCACAGCCGGGGAAAGGGTGTGCTGAGGGACACAGAGGGTCAGAAGCAGGGACCGGAAGATGCTGGCTTTGAGGGTGGAGGAGGCCCAGCAACTGGCAATGCCCAGCCACCAGGAGCTGGAAGAGGGGTTCTCTCAGACTCTGCAGAATAAGCCCGCAGCCAGTGCATCAATAGTCAGGGAGGTGGGGGATGAGGGACAGAGGCTTGAGCCTCCTTCCATCCTGCATCCTCAACACCAGGGTGTGTGTGGGGGCATTTGCAGGGTGAGACCCTGTGTGGGTATTTGGAATCTAAGCCACGAGGCAGGAAGCTGGGCACTGAGACGCCTGGTGAGTCTGTCTTCCTCCTGGTCCAGCTTCTGCTTGGGACTTCCGCTCCCCCCCCTGCCCCTGTCTGAGTGAGTCTAGACTCCCCGCTGGGTGGGATGTTCGGGGGTGGGGAGGAGCTGGAGCAGACACAGAAGGTTCAGTCTGTAGATGGATGCCTTCGTGGGGGGCTAAGGAGGTCTCTTCTGACCCTGCCGTGGGGCGTAATTGGCGGGGACGGGGTTCAGATGGAGAGCCTAGACCTTCTACCTGGGTGGCAGGCCACTCTGTCCCTCCCTGACAACCGTCCATGGACACAGCATCGTTTTGGGCAGAGATCTGACGGTAATGGAGTCTCGTGGGGTCTTGCATTGTCAACATGCGGGCAGGGCCATAGAGACTTGAGTGCCTTAAAGTCCTGTCCTATCCCCTGAGGAACAGTAATTTCTTCCTTTCTTTCTTCCTTTTTTTAAAAATATTTTTTATTGAATTTTTACAGAGAGGAAGGGAGAGGGATAGAGAGTTAGAAACATCGTACCGGGCCTCTTGCCACCCGGGGCTATTTCAGCTTAAATTAAAAAACAAAACAAAACATTTTATTGATTTCTTACAGAGAGGAAGGGAGAGGGGTAGAGTTAGAAACATCGATGAGAGAGAGAGAGACATCGATTAGCTGCATACCGCACACTGGAGATGTGCCCACAACTAAGGTTCATGTCCTTGACCGGAATCGAACCTGGGACCTTTCAGTCCGCAGGCCGATGCTCTATCCACTGAGCCAAACCGGTTTTGGCATTCAGTTTAAATTTTAATAAAATAAACTCAGTCACACTACTGGAGTGGACATGCTCAGCAGTCACGTGGGCAGGTGCTATGTAGTGAGCAGTGCAGCTTTTATTTACTTATTTTTATTAATTTTATTTTTTTAAATGTATTATTGTTGATTTCAGAGAGGAAGGGAGAGGGATAGATAGAAATATCAGTGATGAGAGAGAATCATGGATCGGCTGCCTCCTGCACGCTCCACACTGGGGATGGAGCCTGCTACCTGGGCATGCGTCCTGAGCAGGAATCAAACTGTGACCTTCTGGTTCATAGGTCGATGCCCAACCACTGAGCCACGCCAGCTGGGTTTGAAATATCCTATATAATAAAAGGCTAATCTGCAAATGGTTCCCTCAATTGGGAGTTCAACCAGGGGGTGGGGCTGGCTAACCCTCCAAATCCCCTCTTCCCAGCAGCCCCGGCCTGATTGGCCCTGGGCCACGCTGGTCAGGCCCCCACCCCTGCATGAATTCGTGCACTGGGCCTTTAGTTTTTAATAGATTCGATTAGCCATGTGACAGGGTCTCTGATGGACCCCCTGCCCAGACACTGTCAACAGCACATTGGGGGTCACTTTAAGCCCATCGATTGTAATTAGGCTTATACAGAGTTTGACTAAGATAATTTTCACAAAATGCAATTTCACAATTTCACCACACATCACTTAAGAGTACATTTTTAATTCCAGAATGCAATTCTTGCTTTAAAGATCTCCTTTCAGCCGAAACCGGTTTGGCTCATTGGATAGAGCGTCAGCCTGGGGACTGAAAGGTCCCGGGTTCGATTCCGGTCAAGGGCATGTACCTTGGTGATGGGCACATCCCCAGTAGGAGGTGTGCAGGAGGCAGCTGATCCATGTTTCTCTCTCATCAATGTTTCTAGATCTCTGTCCCTCTCCCTTCCTCTCTGTAAAAAAAAAAAAAAAATCAATAAAATATATTTAAAAAAAAAATAAAGATCTCCTTTCATAATAGATGAAGAGTATGTAGCCGGCAAGCACTGCAACACAATTATTTTCAAGATACGGAAGTGAGACAGGGTGACCCCCCAATTGGTGTGCCTTACAGTCTCCCACAAAGTGGGCCAAAGGTCAGTATTAAATAAATAGGAGTTCTTTCCCAGTAAAAAATTTTACAACAGTTTTTCCAAGGGAAGTGCGTTCCTAAGGCATTGTTTACATTCTGTTTTACAGCGACCGATACAGCTCGGAAGCTCATTTATTAAATGTATCCACAGAGCGAGGGGTTTAACCCTGGGTCCACAGGCGGGCCGAGTTGTCTCTCGATCCCTGAAATGAGGGGTTTGGGGTTCTGTGAGATTGCACGTCTGGAACTTCCGTTCCATGAGGGCTGTGCTCAGACCGTGCAGCTCAACAAACAATCACAGGGCGGAAGGGCTGGCCCACGAGGTATTTGCCAAACGGAGGCACCAGCTGGCAGCTGAGTGGGTTGAGTAGGGCGTTGACCCAGCTCCCCCGTGGGCGGTGCACCCGAATGGAGAGCCCGCACTGGGGAAGCAGTGAGCCAGGTGGAGGAGTCGGGGTGTGGGAGGAAGCAAAAGGATCGTCCCGGGGTAATTCTGCCTCTGGCAGCCGGGTAACTGGTCCCGATTCTGCTGATCTGCCCGTCCGACCCCAGGCTGTTCCCTTCCTTCCGTCCAAGCTGCAGCTTCACTCACCTGGCCAGTCAGGCAGGTAGACCAGATACCCCGAAGTAATAGCCTATCTATACCTCTGCTAGTGGCACTTTTTCAAGTAAATACTCACGTGTCTTTAAAGGCGATACATCCTTTTTTAAAAAATTTTTTAATATATTTTTATTGATTTTCACAGAGAGAGGGAGAGGGATAGAGAGTCAGAAACACCGATGAGAGAGAAACATCGATCATCTGCCTGCTGCACACCCCTACTGGGTGTGTGCCCACAACCAGGATTCGTGCCCTTGACCGGAATCGAACCCGGGACCCCTCAGTCCGCAGGCTGACGCTCTTATCTACTGAGCCAAACCAGTTTCGGTGTGATACATCCTTAATTGGATAATTACGTCTCCGTTATTTCAGAAATACCATCTTTACTGGGCTCACCTGTTAATGTGTTTCTCTCCGTTTCTCTCTTGAAAAAGAAAGGCAAGGGTACACAATGAGAATGCTATTCATTGACAGAGATGATTGGTTAAAGCTTCAAAATGTTTATTTTGAATATTTGCCAATATGTTAAGCACTCTCGCTCACATCGCTGAGAACTCATGAGGGTAAAGGCAACTTTTTCACGTGGGTGTAGAGCTGCAAGTACGACGGTTTCATAAAAAATACGCTGTCTGCAATGTACAGGCAGCAGATCGTGATCCTGGGGAATAATGATGATAACCAGCTAACATTGATTGAGTATTTAGTTTATACCAGCCACTGTTCTGGGAGAAAATTGTATTAAAACAGCGATTCAGGATGATGGGAAATGCTACAGAGTTCTTGTGATTGAACGGGGTTAGAGGGATAAGTTTGTAATTCTATAAACGGGGAATAGAAGGAATCACGGCTAAGAAAAACCCAGCAAATAACCAAGAAGCTAATAAGATGAGAAGATGAATTCACTGCGGAGGAGTGATTATTGATGTGCAACTTTTTGTTTAATTAACACGTACTACGTGCCTTCTGGGTAGCAGGCTCTGTCAGGTCGTGTTGCATCTGCCGCTTTATTTAATTACACCGAGTCCTTCACTTCCCGATCCATTTCCCCTGGGGTTCCTTGGACTAATGAGCTCGCCCAGCCCAGGGCGCCCCGGTCCCGTCTGCTGTTGGCGTTACCTGGGGAGCCTGGGGAACCGGTGCTGGGGTTCGGTCCTCGGAGAGTCTGTTTAATTGTGCAAGGGCGGGACCCAGCAGCGGTGTCTTTAAAACTCGCCCTCCCTTCTCTGGGAACTGTGGTTAAGTCAGAGCTAGAAGCACTCGGACCGTGAGAGGGGCCATTTCACGTACAAAAGCATGTCGATCCGAGCTCTAAGGCCGTAAGCACCTGTTGCAGCCCGGCCGGTGTGGCTCAGTGGTTGGGCATCTACCTATGAACCAGGAGGTCAGAGTTTGATTCCTGGTCAGGGCACAGGGTTGTGCAGGAGGCAGCCAATCAATGATTCTCTCTCATCATTGATGTTTCTATCTCCCTCTCATTCTACCTCCTCTCTGAAATCAATTATATATATATATATATATATATATATATACACACACACACACACACATACATACATACAGTGGTACCTTGAGATACAAGTGCCCTAACATATGAAATTTTTGAGATACGAGCTGTTGAGCGAGCAATTTTTGCTTTGAAATACGAGCAACATTTGAGATAGGAGTAATTGCTCGGATCGGCCGGCTGCACACCACCCACCAGTTTTCCGTGACTCGAGCGTCTCATAGTTTCCCACGCCTCAAGGTTACGGAACGAATTAAACTCATTTCTCGAGGTACCACTGTATATATATATCCTATATAATAAAAGTGATGATATGCAAATTGACTCTCACACCCTCACAAGATGGCTGCCTAAGACCAGGCCAGCAGGGGGGTTAGTGACGGATGGCCAAACAACTGAATAAATTAGGTAGGCTGTTGGGGCAACCAGGCTGGCAGTGGGGGCATTTGGAGGTGACCAGGCTGGTGGGGGATGGGTAGGTAGGGCTGACCAGGTCAGCGGGGAGGGAGTACAGTTGGGGGCGATTAGGCTGGCTGGGGGGCCGTGAGGGGTGTCTAGGCCAGCAGGAGGGGCAGTTGGGGGTGAGCAGGTCAGCAGAGGGGCAGTCGGACATCCCCCAAGGGGTCCCAGATTGGAGAGGGTGCAGGCTGGGCTGAGGGGATGCACGAAATTTCAAAATGTGTGCACCGGGCCTCTAGTGTGTGTGTGTGCATGCGTGCGTGCGTGTGTGTGTATAACATATATAAAAGCAATTGTTGCAGACTTCAGGAGGGAGTTTGCTGGGCCGGGTGGAATAATAAAACACCGGCTTTCCGTGTCTGTGTCCTGTGGACAGGGACGTGGGAAGTGTAAAATTCTAGAACGAATCGGGTTAGAAAATGGTGCCCTACAGGTAGGTGTTCGGCCCTGGCTCTCCAGATGCCCTTAATTGGCCGCCTGGGTTTGGCTGTGATGTTTATCCAAAACATGTCAAACATGTCAGTGACTTGCAGTGTAAGTTGTGTATTTTCCCAGAACAAAGAACCTCTGCACTAGAAGTCATTCCTTTCAATGGTTACACAGGCCCAGGGTACAGATCTCTGCCTAAGAGGGGTTCATATTGAATAGGACACGGAGGTCGGCGAGGAATTCTTTGGGTGCAGGATTACAGGTCGAAATGGCTTCTTTGAAAATCGTCTTTGATGTCATAGCTCGTTGTTTCATATCAAACCATTAAAAAAAAAAACACCAACGATGAAGGAATTAAATGGTTTGAGGAGCTCCACTTTCCTTTGAGAATTTTGTTAGAGCCTTAGATCCCAGAGCAGAGAATTAACCTTAAAAAAGATCCATCACCAAAAACATATCCCGTCCCTAAAACACTTCCTGAACAGATGGGTGCCCGTGGTAGCTTTGGGTCCTGCCCGCTGTGGCTGGTGGTAGTGCTGCCTCACCCCTGCCAGCACGAGGCGTTTCCCCTAAAAGAAGCAATGTTTCTGGAAGGGTGACTGGAGAGCCTTCCACTGAAGGACGTGACTTTTTAAAAAAATATATATATATTTTATTGATCCATCTCATCCAGCCAAGGGACCCCTGCGTAGCCAGCTCTGCGCGGCCTCCATTTTTCCTCCTGGCTCTTGGGCCTGACCCGGGAGCCAGCAGCAGGGCTGCGGCCTTTGCTAGTTCCTAGAGCCCCTCCAGCCGTGGCTGGCAGGTTCCAGCTTGCCTGTTGGAGCTTGGCTGAGCGAGCGATCGCCTCCCTCGGGCAGTCGCTTACACCCCTCTCTCTCCAGTGCCGGCTGCGTAACCGAACACCCTTTCCTGTGACCGCCCACCCTGTACTCTGGCGTTGAGTCACTTTCTCATTCTCCGCGGTCATTGCTCGTCTGCCTGCAGTTGCCCCACTGATGGGCGAGCGCTCGGGTTGAATTCCTGGAATTCTCTCCGTGGCCGCGTGCGTGGTGCATCACAGGTGCTTCTTGGCACGGGTGCAAC
>PVJN01026563.1:0-28934 GCA_004026805.1 Lasiurus borealis | reverse complement strand
CCACCCCAGCCGCTGGGAGCAGCACCTCCCTCCCCACCCACCGCCTGCTGTCACCGGCCCCTCCCAGCTGCCTTCCGAGGTGCCAGGAGCGGAACGGAACAGCACGTGTGGCGTGAAGGAGCCGCCTGAGCTGGCTGCAGGCTCGACATTCATCCTGTGCGTGCAGAAGCTGAGCTGCTAAGGCTTAGGGAGAGGCGGGAAGGAGGGAGGGAGGACGTGGGGGGGGGGTATCATCCTAGGTTGGAAAGGAAAGAGGGGTGGGGAGGAAGAGGCAAATCAGGTCTCTGGGCAAGGTGGAAAGCTAAGCCCTCACCTCATCTCACCCCAACTCCCCGCCCCAGGCCCCCGGGAACCGCTAGTACGGCCAGTGCGTCAGGAGCCTTGGGTGGGATCCAGGTCTCCCAGCAGACAACCGCAGGCCGCTGATATCCCGGAAGGAGACCCGGACTCTGAAATCTGGGTTCAACTCTCAGTCCGCCCTTAACTAGCTGTGTGATCTGGGCCAAAAATCACTGCTCTGAGATTTGGTTTCTTCAGGTGCAGTAAATAAAGGCAACAGCCGAAACCGGTTTGGCTCAGTGGATAGAGCGTTGGTCTGCGGACTGAGGGGTCCCGGGTTCGATTCCGGTCAAGGGCATGTATCCTGGTTGTGGGCACGTCCCCAGTAGGGGGCGTGCAGGAGACAACTGATCGATGTCTGTCTCTCATCGATGTTTCTGACTATCTCTCTCCCTTCCTCTCTGTGAAAAATCAATAAAATACAAGGCAATAATAAAATACAGCAAGTCCTCACTTATCCTCTAAAGATTCTGTGACTTTAAGGGAAACTGCGCCTAACGAGACTGATTTTACCACAAGCTAATTGATGGAACAGGAGTTCAGTTCCTACGGCAACATCGTGCGTTTTAATGGAAGGATGTGGATGTGGAACCATGGAGGACCTGCTGTACTTAATGCCACAGAGCTGCACACTTCAAAATGGTTCAGGCGGCAACATTGCTGCCTCCTAGGGCGGACATCTCTAAGGCAGGTGCTTTGAGATGGAACAAGTAGCTGGCAAAGCCCTTCAGCTATGTGTGTGTTTGTGTGTGTGTGAGTGTGAGTGTGTGTGTGTGGGGGGGGGGGGTATTACACTACAGCAAAGTGTAATAAAATCACCCCGAAAGGCCTCTGTTAAAACCTGAGCTCTCCGCAGCACTGGTCGCCCAGACCTACATGCTTAGCGGGCTGTGTTTAAGCCTGTCTTCTCCCACTGGAATGCAGACTTCATGACAGCGGGGTCTCCCAGGGCCCTGCCCATGGCTGCGTGCCCAGGACCAAAAGGGCACCAGGCTCAGAGCAGGCACCGAGGAGATGTGCTGAAGGACTCTACACACGCTTCCCTCCAGGAGCGCACGCACACTCACACCCTCACACCCTGCCAAGTCAGACCACCTCTCCCGGAGCTGGATCCCACCCTCCGCTGGTGTCCCGCCGGGTACGGGGTCCACCCCCCCCCCCCCCCCCCAAGCCAGCTGGCAAGGAGAACTGGCTTCCTGGATCCCTGCAGGCAGGGTGGCCCCTCCCCTCCCTTCCCTGAGCCTGGACTTGCAAGGAGAGGTGAGTTAAATTCCTTGGAGAGCAAAGGTCAAGGGGGAAGGACTGAGCGAGACCCCAGCATGGCCCCTTCTCTCTTTTATTTATTTATTTTTTATTTTTGGGGGGGTAATAGCGCTACCCCAATAATCTCCTGACCACTAACTGCTCCCAGGACACCGTGTGGCCGGCTGGTCTTCCTTCTGTGCCTCTACTCCCCTGTCCTCTCACGCTGGGCTGACCTCGTCCCACTGGACTGATGAGAACAGTTCGATGTCACCTCCTAGGCAAAGCTGTCCCTCCCCCCCCCGGCTTCCCCAGCTCCAGGTCTCGGGACTCTGGCTCAGCAAGCCCCTTACACACAGCCGTCTCTCCAGAGCCTGGAGGCCCAGGCCACACTGTCTGGCCGTGGTACGTGCCCAGGAAGTCCACTGCTCTGTGGATCCGCCATGCCCACCCTATCACAGGGGGAGGGGCATGGGTCAAAAATGCAAAGCTGCCGAAACCGGTTTGGCTCAGTGGATAGAGCATCAGCCTGCAGACTGAAGGGTCCCAGGTTTGATTCCCGTCAAGGGCACGTGCCTTGGTTGCAGGGACATCCCCAATGGGGGGTGTGCAGGAGGCAACTGATCGAAGTTTCTCTCTCATCGATATTTCTAACTCTCTATCCCTTTCCCTTCCACTCTGTAAAAAAATCAATAAAATATATTAAAAAAAAAACAACGCAAAGCCACCTTTTATTAGGCGGCCTTAACCACATCACCCTCTGAACCTCAGTCTCATCTAAATAACGGGACAGAACCATACCGTGCCCACATCACAGAGCTCTTAGAGAGGGTTAGGAATCACTCACGCAAGGAGTCTCCACCTAATTAGCAGCAGCTATTCTACCATCAGGGGCCGGTGGGACAGGCCGGAGGCGGGGCACTGGGCCAGGCAGGGGCAGGCAGGCCCAGGCCGTGGCACTTCGGCCCAAACTGAGGTTCCCCCCGTAGCTGGGTCGGAGGATGGGCTCTGGTCGCAGGGAGCTGACCTCGGATGCCACCGCTCAGACTCTCTCGTAAGAGCGGGCTCCAGGGCCCACGCCCTCGGCCTCGGCACAGTTGGCCGCCAGCCCCCGCTCTGCCCCACCCACCGAGGGTTTGGGAAGTTTCCTGGACGAGCGGGAGTTCAGAGAGAGGACACGGCGGCAGGGACACGTGAGACTGCACAGCCCAGGCCGGAGTCCCGTTTCTCCCTTGCTTCTGGGGAAGAGTCAAACCAAAACAGAAACGATCTTCATCGCTGTCCCCTCCCCGGCCCGGGAGGTTCTGGCGGGACCGTTTACTGGAAAACCCTAACAGACTCAGCCTTCCTGCCCCCTGCACAGGCCAGGCCCTGTGACATGTCAGGATGCCCCCAGTTCCCTGATTCTACGACCCTGGTGGATTCGGGGGGGCTGGTGAGTCAGGCCCTCCCCCACCCCTTACTGCTGTTGGATAAAACCAGTTCTCAAGGTCAGGCTGGAAAGGGCCGGTCATTTTCCGGGAAACATCTCAGTCCCCATCAGCCCACTCAGGGGAAAGTCCCTGCAGGGGAGGGGGAGGGGCCACTCAGACTCCTCCCAGCCCCAGCCCTAACGAGACAAAAGCCATCATCCGTCACTTCCCAGCAGCCAGAGAAAGTTCACAATGGGCATACACAACTGATCAGAGGCGGTGGCCTCCCAGTCCCACGTCCCGATCATGTGGCTGCTGTTTTGGGGGCTAGGACCCTGAGAACACAGCTCTAGACCTGGAGTTGGAGGTAGTTCTCAAGTCCTTAATGAGGGACCTTAACCTTAGCTGCCAAGTGTCAACTTCCTCATCTATAAAATGGAGCCAACAAATCGCTGCCACTCGACAGAACAAGTATGAGCGGTCAAATGTACAGCATTTCCCGAAACCGGTGTGGCTCAGTGGATAGAGCGTCGGCCTGAAAACTGTAAGGTCCCGGGTTCGATTCCCGTCAGGGGCATGTATCCTGGTTTCAGAAACGTCCCCAGTGTGGGGCGTGCAGGAGGCAGCTGATCGATGTCTCTCTCATCGATGTTTCTAACTCTCTATCCCTCTCCCTTCCTCTCTGTAAAATATCAATAAAATGTATATTTTTAAAAATGTACACCATTTCTGTCTTCCCTGCAAAAGTCCCAAGTGTGCGAGAGCCCAGATTAATGCAGCGCACACATGCTAGAGCCTACCATGTGCCAGACATGGCTGGTCCCTGGGGACACTCAGCAGCTCCTGGCCTGGCCGGGAGGCTGACAGCTAGATAATAAACAGCGCTATGCTGGGATCAGCACTTTTAGGGAAGAAGGAACAAAAAAAAAGGAATGTGGCTCCAGAAAAAGGAGCATCTGACCCAGGCTCGAGTGCACGAGGTTGGGAAAGGCACAGGGAGGAGCCAGCCAGCTGACCTTGGCCTTGAAGAATCTAGGCATTTCTTCCTGGAGGCAAGGAGGATGAGCATTCCAGGCAAGCGAAACCACCTGAGCAAAGGCCCAGCCTCTGGGCTCAAGCACAGACCCTGCCCACAGACCGAGCCTACCCCGGGGGGGGGGGGAGGGCTTGCCCCCAAATTCCTGGTCCCAGGCCTCTGGACCACCCTAGGGCAAGGTGCCTGCAGGTTCCTAAGGCTATGCCAGCGGTTGGCAAACTCATTAGTCAACAGAGCGGCAAACCGCGGCTCGAGAACCGCATGTGGCTCAAGAGCCACAGTTTGCCGACCACTGTCCTAACCCAAGGGGCCTTTCCTCATGGCCAATCCAGGAAAATAACCCCCATCTCAGCAGGAGGTGCCTCTGCTCTTCTGTCCAGCCAGCATCCTCTCCCCCACGAGAACTCGGTTTAGAGGACCCAGCTCTCCATTCTCTTAGCACCACCACCCTCACCCCCTCATTCATTGTCAAAACTACCCTTGGCCTTCTCTGCCTGGGGTTCCCAGGGCCCTGTGCACATTTCTCTAGAACCCACGCTGGCCATGTAACGTCCATTTCCAAGTTCATTCACGGAGCAGACGGACTTTTTCACTCTGAAATCCTCACCCGATAAATCCAGCTCCTGCCCGCTGTGCCCTCCACCACAGTATTTAACTTCTTGACAAAAAAGCCAAGCTTTCAGGCTCTGGGACAGAGAAAGTAAACCACCGCAACTGCCCTCAAGCAGCTTATGAAATTAAAAAAGTCATAACCCCTGCTCTGTATTGTTTTTACATTATCAGTAACAGATAACATTTATTGAGCCCTTGTAGGCTCACCGTTTTAAGCCCTCGACACACCTGATTTCATTTAACCCTCCCCATCATTCTGCGAGGGAGGCACGTGACTGTCTCCATTTTACAGATGAGGAAACCGAGGCACTCACTTCAAGGTCACAAAACAGTATCGGGACCCAGGAAGCCTGATTCAGGAGTTTGCATTCTCAGTGACTATGCAGCAGGGACACAGCGGAGAAGTATTTAGTCTTGGGGGCCGGGGGGAGGGTGATCCAGGGGCGGTGCTACCTGAGCAGAGCACTCTGACAGACTAGGAGAAGGTAGCCTGGCAGATAAGAGAAGAGGCTTTCTACGTAGAGGGGCTGGTGTCTGCAAAAACAAAGAAACAGGAAATAGGAAGGTGCGGGCCAGTGCAGCCTGCAGTGCCCTATCCCTGCACCTCAGGGTGCACAGAGGGGACTCGGGTCATAGGGAGCCCTGCAAACTGCGCCAGGAACTCAGCCTTTCCCCTGGGCCAGGCAGTGACACTAGGAGACCTGTGTTTTAAAAGGATCCCAGAGTTACAGTTTGGAGAGCGGGTGCCGGCCGTCGGGATTGGAAGTCGCCGGGAAGCCACTGCAATCATCTGGCGAGAAACACACCCACGGAGGCGGTGAACAGGAAAGAAGGAAGTTCGCGGGGCTGTGTCTCCTCCGAGATGTGGGCACGGAGGGAGGAGAGAAACGAAAACAGTGCCCCAGCGGTTTCCCGCTAGGAAAGGGTGTGGCCGAGGGAGAATGAGTCTGCAGGGGAAAAGGCCCTTCAAGTTCAAAGGCGGTGCTGCGCTCCCGCTGGAGTGGATGGAGCTGCCCTTCTGGCAGGCAGCGGGGTGGTGGCCACGTCAGGGGCTGCAGGGAGGGCTGGCTGCCCTGCAGGTGCAGGTGTGGGCGCCTTTCGGGTATGGCAGCGGCGTAACGCCGAAGCCCCGGGCGTGGAGGAGACCGTCCACCCTCAGGGACAGAGTGAGGGGCTGGAGCAGAAGCGCACCTCCACTGTCAGAGAAGCAGGAGGACAACCAGGAGCTGCTGGAGGGGAGGACCCCCCCCTGCCCCCCGCAATGGGAGGAGGGCAGGTGTCAACTATGCAGTTAAGGAGTGAGTGTTCCTGTTGTTATGCGCCTGGAAGGACTCAAGAAAGAAGACTTTAAAGGGCCCTTCTTGGGTCAACTAGAAAGTCACTGTAAAGGAATTTGAGGCCGGATGTCAGGCAGGCGCAGATCCGCCGGCGCGCGGAGATGTTTTCCTTCCTCCTTAGGAAACTCTGAGCCTCCCCAGAGCCAACTCCTGCCCTTAATTACCCAGATACCGTTCCCCTCGCCCCTTCCCTCGCAGTCTGCAGGGGGAGGGGGGGCTCTGGAGGGTGACCCGGCCCGCCTTCTCCGGGCCCTCTCGAGGGGGCGGGCCGAGGAGGGCCAAAGACCTCCTCGGACCCCGCTCTGGACGGAGGGAGGCCGAGCCGAGGAAAGGGGGCGGAACCTGGGACGCCAGGGGGGTGTGTGGGCAGGGTCGGACGGAACCAAGAACGGACGCCGGGCAGGAAGGCGGGATCCTCTAGCAAGACACAACCCGGTGGCACCACCCAGCCCCCGAGACCGCCGCTGCTGGACCCACCTGCTGCATGTCAGCCACCGGTCCGGCTCTTCGGCCCCGGCCGAGTCAGCACCGCGGCCCCGGCGGCGCCTCCGAGCGGAAGGGGATCTCGCGACGGCTCCACTTCCGCCGCGGAGCCCGCCCCGCAGAGCGAACGGGGGCGGGCGCCGCGGAAGCCCCGCCCCCTCGTCCTCCAGGCCCCGCCCCAGGGGCCGGAAGTGGGGGCTGCTGCCTAAGTTTAGACTTGCAGAGGGTCTTCCTAAGCGTGGGGAATGGGAAAGAAGCTCCGGACGTCATCTTCATTGGGCCTGGCACAGTGGGGAAAGAGGAACATCCCGAAAAGAGGCTTGTGGTGCCGGGGGAACAGGATTTGGAAAAGCCCACAATTACTTAAAAAATATATATATATATTTTTTTTTTTATTTTATTTTATTTTTTTTTTTTACAGGGAGGAAGGGAGAGGGATAGACAGAAACATCGATGAGAGAGAAAGAGACATCGATCAGCCGCCTCCTGCACACCCCCCACTGGGGATGCGCCTGCAACCAAGGTACATGCCCTTGACCGGAATCGAACCTGGGACCTTTCAGTCCGCAGGCCGAGGCTCTATCCACTGAGCCAAACCGGTTTTGGCCCACAATTACTCTTGAAACACTTCTGTTCTCCCCAGCCTCTAGCAGCCATCCCTAGCAGCACCCAGAACTTCTGTGGTCCTTCCTAACAGTACCCCGAGCTTGTTTTCTGGAGGAAGGACCCCTAGAGGACCGAACAGTAGGGCCAAGGCCCTGACTCTTTTTTTTTTTTTTAACATTTTAATTAATTTATTTTTCATCCTCGTCCAAGGATATTTTTCCATTGGTTTCTACAGAGAGTGGGAGGGAGGAGGAGACAGAAGAGAAAGAAACATCGATGTGAGAGAGACGCATCGATTGGTTGCACGCACACCTCACCTGGGGCCGGGGATCGAGCCTGCAACTGAGGGACATGCCCTTGACCCGAATGGAACCCGGGACCCTTCAGTCCAAGAGCCAACACTCTACCCACTGAGCCAAACTGGCTAGGGCAAGGCCCTGATTCTTGACGAACACCAACCAGGACTTCCTCCCTTTCCTTTTCCCCGGAAAAAGGAGTCTCGGCACACTTATTTACAAAGATTTATTACAGCAAGGAGCGGTTCAGGTCGGGAGTCAGGGAAGAGGGGAAGGGGGCAGAGCAGCTGAAGGACAAGAAAAAACCTGGCTCCCCTCAACATGTCCCTCCCTCCCCCCAAGGATGTATACTAGGTGGCATTCCTGGCATCAAAGCACAAACAAAACGCAACAAAGCTGGCTCTGCCAGTCCGTCTTCCAGGCACCCAGGCGAGGGAGCAGGGGTGATAGGGCAAGATTTCCAAAATGAAGACACTACTGTGCAGAAGGTTGCCTGAATCCTCAGCCATGGTAGAAGCCAGTAAGACGGGTGGTGACTGGGAATCCCCCAGAGGAGGACAGGGGATGGAGAAGGATCTAGGGCACCTACGGGTTCTCTGTACCTCCCCTTTTCTCAGATCTTAGGGTCCTGCCCTGTGGTTTTCCTGTGCCCAAGGGAGAGGGTCTGGAAGTAGAATTGTGCAGGATGGACCTTTGTCCCTCGATTACTGGATTTTCCAAGCAATTTCTCTCGCATCCTACATCCCAGCGGGTGAATAAGGGAATAACTGGCAGGGGTAGGCATCAGGCAGCAAGTGCCCAGGACTCCGAGCATCAGCCAAAAGTGGGCAAACAAGCAAACACAGACCAGCTTTAGTCTTCTAGAAGTCAGAAGCCGCAGCCCTAGCGAGTGAGGGGGGGAAGGGCAGAAAACAGGGTGGGGAGAGAGGGTTTCGGCGAAACAGTGATGCCCCCTCCACTTCCTTCTGGGAGATGCAGGACCAAGTGCCTATGTGCCAGGCTCAGGGTGGGCAGGGCGCTGTGGGTCTTCCCCAGGCTCTGCAAGACAAGCAGAAGGACTCACGGCCTGAACACGCCTGCCAAGATCCCAGCTCCGCCTCCCCGCACCACACTCCCAAGCCTCACCACTTCTCGCGGGATCTCTCACTTGGTCCTCAGAGCTTCCATCTCTCTGGGGTTCATCCAGAGGGGGCGGGCGCTCCCAGGGCCCCTCCAGACCCTGGCCACAAGTTGTCTTCTGCCCAACTGGGGGCGAGGGGGAGAAAGATGAAATCAGACTCTGAGTGTCACCTGACTGTCCTGGATCAGGAGTTGAGTCTCTGATGGCCAAGGCTAAGCTTTCTGAGGCCATCATGGTACAGCGGAGAGAACCAGGGACTGGGGCAGCTCTGCCAATGACTAGCCGTGTGACTTAGATCAGCGGTGGCCAACTGGTGGGTCATGAGGTCGGAAAGGTTGGCGACTGCTGACTTAGATAGTTGAGTTTATTACCTCTCTGAAGGGGATGGCAAAAGCGAAATTGTGTAGATGACCTTAAATAAGAGGATAAGAAATACCCTGCCAACCCAGCGCTGGCACCCAGGAGCTGCTCTGTGAGTGATGGCAATGGATATAGCGCCTCAGTAGTCTTGCCACTCAATCCACTGCCCTGTTGCGTTTCTGGAGGGAACAATCTCCTCTATTCTTTCTACCTGTTCTGGAGGTTTCAGTGGCAGTTGACTTAACTCTTTCAGCCAGCGCTTTGGCTGCCATGGCTGATGTCCCGACGGCCAGAGATGCAGAGAGAAGGCCGGAGACATTCTGTTTGGGTGTAAAGACTGGGCCCATCAAGCAGGGATGGCCAACGGTTTCCATCCCCATAAATACATGTGCACTTGGAGGAACAGATGCATGTGGTGCAGCCTTCCATGTCTGGGCATGGGACAAACGGCCACGAAGGTCTGGGATCTCCCTGCCTAGAAATCCTCTGGGCCTTGGGGCCTTGTGTGGAAATCGTTGGGTCTGAGGCCTCTGGCCCTGAGGCCCTTTCTGTAGATTTTAGGCCCCTCTCTCTTCTCTCTCTTAGAGGTGGGGTGGACCAGATGGCTCTTGAATCCTATATTCTCCATTCAGACACTAGAGGGCACCCTCTCACCCAGCTTAGGAAATGAAAGAGGAGAACCGGTCACCGAGTCCTGGGGAGGACTTACCGGCCAGCCCCCTCTGCCTCCCAACAGAGACCTCATTCTGTGGTCAGAAATGCACGGGATGGGGACACCGGACACTCTTAGTCCTCTCCGTCTGCACCTCCTTGCACCCCCTCACCACCACGGGAGGGAAGTCCTTCCTTGCCTTAATTCTCAGGGAAGACAGGGAAACTGGGAAAAACCTGACTGGGAGAGGGGCTGAGTGGATGTGAGCTCCCCAGGTGTCAGGGAAGGCTGAGTGCGGGGTACCCTGTGGGGTGAGAGGATGGGGAGGCCCCTGTGGTGATCGCACTTTACACGTGGGAGCAACTGTGGCCTGGGGAAGGGGGTGTTCTAGGGCTCCACCTGGCCCAGGGGGGTGGGCCACAGCGTCACAGTCCCCTTCAGCTTACCAGGCCCCCGGCTGCCCTTCAGGACCTCAGCCTGGCTGTCCTCCTCCTCCTCCTCCTCTTCATCGTCCTCCTCCTCTTCTTCCTCTCGCGGGTAGCCCAGCTCCCGCAGCTCCCCAAGCTCATCCTCCTCCTCCGAGGCCGGGTTCTCGCCCAGGTTGCTGATGGACTGCAGGTGGGACTCGGCAATGCGCTGCACGGCTGCCACGGGGACCCCCAGGAAGGCAGGGTCAGCCGGGCCCCAGAACCAGCCCCTGCCGCCCCTGCCGCCGGAGAGGCCTGTGGCCCCGCCCCCAGCCGCCTTCCATGGGCCTATGTCAGAGCTCCCCCTCTCCCCCAGGGGTCTAGGTCAAAGGTTGAAGGCTACAGGTCAGGCTTTGGGGGGGGCCAGACCAGGGCTGAAGCAGCAAGGGGTAGACTCTTGATCAGATTGGGCTCTTAAGCTGATCAAAGGTGCTGGCCCCCCAGAGGCTGGCCCGGGGCCAGGGGGTACCGAGCCGGACAAGACCGGGCGGGCACGACAGCAGCTTAACATTCCCTGGCTGGGAAAGCTGCTTCCCCAAGACCTGGACATAGTGTCCAGCAGCTACAACCCCAGGGACGGCACAGAGCCCGGGGCCAGGGCCCAGGGGACTTGTCCCTTTGGGTTTCTGGGGAAGGTGCCCAGCGGCTGAGGGCTCGCCGCTCACCCCTGCTGCCCTATTGTTGGGCTTGGTCAGCTCCTGGCACTGCCCCCATCGCAGGTGCCACTCCGGGCACCTCTGCCCGGTCTCTGAGAGTCGGAACAACCCTGAGACGGCGGACATAAGAGTCTGCAGCCCGCGAAGCCCGTGCCTGGGGGTGTGGTGTGCGCCAGGCGGCCCCCACAATCTTGACCCACATCCCCAAGCTTCCAGCTCCCTCCGCGGTGACCTAGAAAGCGGCAAACACCACCCACCCCCCCAACACCACCAAGGCCTGCTGGGATTGATTGGGCCTAGGAAGGGAACTGTGTGGGCCGATGGAGACAAATTTCCAAAAGATGGAGAGGGCCGCCAGGTGGTTCCGAGACAGGGGCGAGGGCTGGGGGGTTCTGGGGGAATGGCGGAGGTCTCGAGGGGACACTGAGCCGTGGCCGGGGCGGAGGCCAGGAGCTGGTGGGGTTAGGGCACGTGGGTCACTAAACGCGCAGCCCCCAGACAAGATGCTGATGAGCTCGGGGCTGGGGTTGCCACAGTTACTTCCCGGTCTGCAAGCCGCCGCCCCTCCCTCAGAGCACCCCGAGGGGGAGATCCAGGCTGGAAACCTCCGGTGCAGCGAGCAGGGCGCCACAGTCCTGCCAACTCGGGGGACAGGCACAGAGGGTGCATTGTGTGTGCCCGCGGCCCCGCCCTGCCCGGTGCCTCCCGCTGGCTCTGGGCAGGCTACCCAGGCAATAAAAGCACAATAAATTGCCCTGCCCTGGCCTTGGGGACGCACGAGGCAAAGCTGTGCCTTGAGCCAAGTGTGAGGGCCGGGCCTGGGAGAGACCCCCTGCAGCCAAGACTCCGTGCTGGGCACCCCTCCCAGGGGCCCTCGGCTTCTCCCCTACAAACCCGACCCGTTAGGTGCTCCCTCTGGCCCAGAAAGGGCTCGAAGCCTACAGAACAGGGCCCTTCAGGTACAGAGGGTCCTCCCAGGGCTGCGGGGAGGGGAGGAGAGGAGGGCGGGGAGGAGGTGGCAGCGCCAGCAGCCTCCCTCTCCCCAGCCGGAGGAGGAGGTGAGTTCAGTTCGTGAGCCGGAGTGACAACAATCGGGGTGCGCAGAGCCAAGCTGGCACCCGTGGGCCTCCCGCGTGCACGGCGCCTCGTGCCTGTGCCTCTCTTGAGTCTCCCCCTCCCCTTTCCCACTGTCTCCATCTCTAGGGCTCTGGACCCCACCCCCCACCAGGTCTCCTTGTTAAACTCAAACCCTGGTCTGCCTGCCCCTGACCTGGCCCTGCCTCTCCTCACTCAGACTCTCCCCAGGCGCAGTCCAGGGGGACAACGGGGTGGGGGGGTGGTTTGCCCCCCCACCTTCACCAGCCTCTGCCTCGTGCTCACAGGCAAGAGCGCCCGGGATGGCTTCTCCTCGTCTGCACTCACCGCCCCCACAGCCAGGGCAGGGAGGAGAGCTGTCTCCTCAGAAGATGCCACCCACGCCCCGCTGTTGCTTTGGGGGGTCAGCCTCCCCCACATCCCTACAGGTGGGAAGTCCTCCCAGGGGCTGGACCACACTGCCTGCTTCCTGTCCTGAGGGAAGAGAGGACCCCTGCCCATCTCTCCCCTCTCCCAGCCTCTCCCCCTGCTCCCAACTCTGGAAGCAGCGGACAGGTGCACGGGTGGACTTTGGCTGGAGCTGGGAGTTCATTAAGCCCCCCAGGAGGGAGCTCTCCCACACCCTTCCGGGGTCCTCCTCCCGCTGTCCGTGGGAGGAGGGGGCTGGCCAGGCAGGAGGAGCACAGGCAGGAGCTGAGGGGGTGGCAGGAGGCACCCGAAGGCTGAGTACAGGACCTGCCCCTCACTGCACTCTGCCCCCCTGCTCTTCCAGGTGTATCTCCCAGGCTCCCCACTTCCGGCCAGGCTCCAGGCGATTTCACGCCCCCTCCCCTTTGCACGCCCTCTTCCCTCTTCCTGGAATGCTCTCCAGGGCCTTGCCAGCCAGCTGAATTCCTATTCATCCTTCAGACCCAGACATAGATATCTATCCTCTCCTAATAACTCTCCCTGACCCTTTGAGGCAAGGGCCCCAGGAGAGGAGGGGCCAAACCTCACTCCTGTTTTGCCAAATGCCACACTCGGTGCCCTGCCAGAGTGGCTTCCTTTTCACATAGAGAGAAGCAGGGAGAAGCCCAGGTGCAGACCTGGGCAGAGGTTAGTGAGTGGGAGAGGGGGGAAGGGGTGCAGCCCAGAGGAGGTGCCCTTTGGAATGTGTGGGGGTGGGGGGCGGGGGCGGATGCACTTGCAAAGTGGGGGGAGTTGCAGCTGAGAGCCTCACATTTTAGGCCACCTCTTCTCTCTCACCCCCACAGGCACCCTTCCCAGCCTCTGGATGCCTTCATTTTTTAAAAAATCCTCAACCGTGGGTAAGTTTTAATGGATTTTTACCAAGAGTAGAAGAGAGAGGGAAAGACAGAGAGAAACATCGATGGGAGAGAAACACACCCATTGGTTGCCTCCTGCACGCGCCCTGGCCAGGGCCCAGGCCGGAGAGAATCCTTCCATTCAGGTACATGCCCTGGACCAGAATCGAACCGGGCACCCTTCGGGCCCCAGGCCGATGCTCTCTATCCCCTGAGCCAACCTGGCGAGGGCTGGGTGCCTTCTTTTTTGCCAAATTAGGGCCCAATTGGTCTCTGAGTTGGGGTTTCGGGAACACAAGCCACCACCCCCTCCCCCATTAAAGCTCAACACTTCACCTCCCTCCCCCAGTATCAGCCCCGTTCCAGGTGTCACGGGGACAGCCAGACGGACGGATGGGTGGGGGACAGTACCTTTCAGCGATGGGGGTGTGTAGGCACAGGGGTTGGGTCTCTTCGATTTGAGGTGGTGCCCCTCTCCGGAGGCTCTCTGCCCGGGAAAGTGCCAGGTTAAACGGGCTCACCCCTTCCCTTGCCCCTCCCTGCCTTCCATCCCACCCGAAGCAGCAACCGGGGCAGCTGGCTGGCCTCTGCTAACAGGCCTAGGCGCCCCTCAGGTCCTGCCCCAGGCTGCGGACACCCCATGGCTTTGGAAGGGCCTCCTGAAAGCGGTGGCCCGGCTCAGGGCGGGGACCCTCGGTTCCGGAGGCCTCACCCCAGGCAGAGCAAACACCAGGGCAGAGGAGGATCTGCTACACGTGGGGCACCGGGCCTTCCGGCCCGAGATGCTGACTGATGTGCTGACTGATGTGCTGATTGATATGCTAATATGTCCTCCTGGGTGGTACCCGGCCTTAGCCAGGAAGTAATCCCCGCCAGCCCACCCCATCCCTCCTCCCAGCTGCCCCGGACACTCACCTGGTGCGGAGAGGCCTCCTCCTCTGAGGACGGCCATCCAGGACCGCAGGGAGGAGGGGCAGGGAAGAGGAAGGAGAGGGGAGAGAGAAAAAGGAGCCGAATGACTTTCCCCAAAGGGCCAGGCCCGGGGGAACAGTGTTGGGAGGTGCCTGTCAATAAGTGAACCCCGGGAAGATCTGGGCTCCCAGACTTTACCCACCCCCCACCCTCCTGCTCCCTCTCCTCCTCCTCCTGGGACTTTGGCCAGGGCCCCGAAAGGGCACAGGGTTCGGGTGGGGCCGGTGCTGGGCCGGGAGGGAGGGGGCCCACCTGGTGAGGAGTGCTCCGAGAGCCGGAACAGCATGGCAGGGGTTGGTCTCCGGCGCCGGATCTGAGGGGGCGAAGAAAGAGGTGGGAGGAGGGAGGATGGGGCCGACACCTGCAGGCCTCTCCCTGCACTCCCCCTCCTACCCTACCCCCGCCACTCCCTGCCTCAGGCAGCGGGGAACAGTGCTTTGGAGCCCCCACTCCCACCTCCACCTCACCCCCCCCCACACTCCGCCTCCTGGAACCTTTGAATCAAGCCTGTCAGAGCGGACAGGAACCCTATAGCTCGGCCAGCCCTCTCAAGTTCCTCAGGTGGAAACCCAAGGCTCAGAGAGGGTCAGCAAAGTGCTCGAGGCCACCCAGCACACAGCACGGCCGAGGAAGAAGAAGAGAGAAACCTGTCCCTGACTCCCACCCATGCCCATCCCGCCCCGTGGCTGCTCCACATCGGGCATCGCCCTTCCTATCTGGCTCGATCAGGCCCTTCCTCTCCCGTTCTTTAAAGACCTCGGGCCCTGGGGACCGAAGCTGGCTGTGGGGCGCCACGGACTGTGGCACCGCGTGGCCCTGCCCCCTAAGGTCAGCTCAAGGGCTCCCCGGAAACTGGATCCCGCTGCAGAGGGCGGCTGAGCCAGGGCCCGCCCGCACCGCCAGCCTCACGCACAGGCCCAGAGCGGGCCTGAGCTGCAGACCCACAGGGACTGGGGGTCTTTCTGGGGGCCTGGGTCTGGCAGTCTCTCTCAGGCTGTGGAACTCTTAGTCCGTCCTCATAAAGAACAACAGCCCTGGCCTGTTTGGCTCAGTGGATAGAGCGGCGGCCTGCAGACTGAAGGATCCCAGGTTCCATTCTGGTCAAGGGCATGTGCCCGGGGCTGTGGGCTTGATCCCCAGTGTGGGGCGGGCAGGAGGCAGCGGATCCATGGTTCTCTCTCATCATTGATGTTTCTCTCTGTCCCTCTCCCTCTCTGAAATCAGTAAAAAAATATTTTTAAAAAGTTAAAAAGAAGAAATCCAGTGAGATTGTCCACATCACAACAACAAACACACACACACACACACACACACACACAAAACAACATGAAAAGTCGCCCTCCTTCTACCCGAGCCAGCAGAACAGTAAGGCCGTGGGGTGGAGGGGGCCCGGCGCGCTCCCAGGATCTGCACCCCCCCCTCACCAACCCCAGTGGCAATCAGACCAACTGTCAGTTAATTAGGTCCCCTCTGAGCTCCAGGGAAATCCGCAAAGAGAACAGGTGAACCAGGCTCCCACACTGCCCTGCGGACCCACGCTGCCAGGCCCGGGGCGCACGGGACGCCAGGGGCCCCCTCTTCCCCCCCAAAACGCCTCGGCCCCGCGCTCCCGTGCGACTCCGCAACAAGTGAACCGGGCCAGGCTGCGGGGCTGGGCCCTCCTCCCCCCGCTCCGGCCACCCCCTCCCCAGCTTTCCAGGCCTCCCCGAGACCTCTCCGTGGTCCCCGTGGGCAGGTCTGGCTCCTGCGATGAGCGGTCACCCCCCTCCCAGGTGGTGGCTCCGTCCAGGGCGCGACCCCCGCGCAGGCAGACGCGATGGGACGAGCCGGGGGACGGGGGGTCGGGGGTCGGGGGCCTCCGCTCTGCAGACTGGGACCGGGGACCAGGTTTGCCACTTCCGACCGGGCCCAGGGTCCAGGTTGGGGGGACAGTCCCCTCCCAGCGGCTGGCCGCTCCTCTCCCGGGATCCTGGGGCGCGGGGTCGGGACGGAGGCCCCGGGAAAAGTTGCGCGCGTCTCCTGCGAACTTCAGGCGCCGCTGCCCGCAGCCCCGGCGGGTGGAGACGGCGCGGGACTCTCGGGCCCCCCGTCCCCAGGCCCGCGTGGACCCCGCAGTGTCCGGGGGTTGGAGGTGCTGGCGGGGCGGGGGCGGCCCCCTTACCATCTCCACCTGGCGGGGGTCCAGCTGGCTGGGGGGCGCGGGCACGGAGAACTGGATCTTCTTGCGGTCCTTGGGGTCCATGGCGGGCAGGGTGGTCTTTGGGGGGGGAACTGGGGTGCGCGACTGCGGTCCGGGCGGCGCCGCCGCTGCTGCTGCTACTGCTGCTCGGCGGGCCCGCTGCTCGGGGCGGCGATGCGCGGGGAGGAGGGGAGGCTGGCGCGCTCCGACCGAAATACCCGCCGCGGCCGCGGGGGTGTGGGGGGCGCGGAGGAGGGTCGCCGGCGCCCCGCTCCCCGCCCGCCCCGCTCCCCGCCGCGCTCAGCCCGCCCGCGCCCCGGCCCCGCGCGCCGCCTCCCCCGGGGGCTCCGGCTGCGGTGCCCGCGCCCCTGCGCTCCCCGCGCCCCGCGCGCTCCCGGCGCCGCCGCTGTCCCTCTGCCGCCGCCGCTGCCTCCACCTCCCGCTCTCCCTCCGCGCGTCTCTGCGCCTCGGCCTCCTTCTCCCTCCGTCTCCCCGGACCCCACCCTCCGCCCAGCCCCGGGGTCCCGCCCGGCCCCTCACCTGGGACTGGCGCCCGGGGGCCGGGTGGGCGGGCTCCGGGGGGAACGTGGCCAATGAGCGCCCAGAAGCGAGTTCTCCGCGGGCCGGGAGGGGTGGGCGGGTGCCCGGGCCACGGGGTGGGGAGGGCGGGAGGGGAGAGCAGGCTGGGGGGCCCCCTGCCGTCTCCCCAGAACTTGAAGCTGCATTATTGATGGAGTCCAGCCGCGAGGATAATGGGGGGAGGCTGCGAGGGGGAACGGGGGGCGGGGGGAGGGAGGAGGAGGAGGAGGAGGAGGAGGAGGGGTAGGTAGAGGTTCAGCGGGGACTCTGGCTTTAACCCCTTCGGGGCCTGGGCACTTGGAGTTTTGCGGGGAGGCCTGCGAAGTCGTGAAGAGAGTGCCCCCCGCCCCCCCAAGCCTGTCACGCTGTGAATGGGGGTGTCCTGGGGATGGAGGGAGTGTGAGAGAGAGGGGGGGTGCGTGGGAGGACACGTGTCAGTCATCCCGCGGGGCGTGTGTGTGTGTGTGTGTGTGTGTGTGTGTGAGCAGCCCGGTGGGGCCTGTAGCTGGGAGAGAGTGTGTGTGTGTGGGGGTGGGGGTGAGTGCATGCTCCCCTGTAAGTGTGTCAGAATGTCAAGGCGGCAGCGAGAGTGGCAGGTGTGGGAGGGCTGTGTGCGTGTGAGGGAGGGTGTGGGTGTGGGGGAGGCTGTCAGAGGCTGTCAAGGTGATGAGCATGGGTGTGCCAGCTTAACGGGGCGGTGGGGAGGGTGGGGAGGGGGGAGAGAGACTGTACCCACAGCTCTGGCCTGTGCAGGGGAGGGGGCGAGGTTGTGATCCTGGACCAGGTACACTGGATTCCCGCGTCCCCTGCTTTTTCTCCCCAGATCTAATGGGAGGGAGACAGAGCCAGCCTGGGGGGACAGCGTTGGGGGTGTTGGGGGGCTGCCTGCACCAGTACACACGTGCTTTCACATATGCACATGTGTGCGTTCGGTGCATGCTGAGGGGAGAGGAGTATGCTCATTCCTGAGGTGTGAGCCCCTCTCTCTCTCTCTCTCTCTCTCTCTCTCTTTCTCCAAAGGGCAGGCCACTGACCCCTGGGTTGCACTGTCCCGGGCCTGGGCGTCCGCAGGAGCCGTGCCTCGCTCTGCAGGCCTGTGCGTGCCTGAGGGTCCGAGGGCCTCTCTGGGGGCCGACCGGATGCGGGTGTGGATGTGGACATGCGCGTGTCCTCCCGGGATCCTGTTTGTGTTGGCCGTGCTCTCTCCCGGCCACACGCACGCCGCGTGAGTCAGGACCCCTCCCCCGCCTCCAGCCACTTTTCCACCCCAGCCCCCGCCGCTGGGCCCTGGCAGCGGCCGAGCCCGGGGGACAGGAGGCCAGAGGAGACCTGGAACTGGGGTCAGGGGGCAGGATGTGCCCCAGCGTCGGTGTTCACTCTGGGGGTGAAGGGGAGAGGAGCGGCAGGAGGGCAGAGCTTGGCTCGGGGGGAGCCAAAGGCCCTGGCTACTCGGCTCCACACCCCTCAGCCCCGGGTCTGGCTCCAGTCCCGCCGTGTTTGTTGACTTATATGCTTGTTGGGAAACAGCCGGATGCCAGGCTGCTGGCCCAGGGGTGTGGGCATCTCTGGCCGCCCCTGGCCGGCCCCGACCCCCCTTCCAGATGGGTGTGGTCGGGAGTGGCAAAGGCCAGTTTGGCAGCACCTGGCGAGGGTAAATAAGGCGGATCTGAAAGTCAGGGGAACATGACCTGTCAGGCGGTAATCTGAGTCCGGGCGGGTGAGGGGCTCGGGGTTTTCAGTGCTGGAGGGTGGGAGGGGCCTGCGGGGGGGATAAAGGGGTCAGGGACTCATGGCGCCTTGGAGCCCAGGAGAACGGAGGTGGCCTTGGGGACCGCAGAGGCCGCGCCTCATTGGAGCAGGGCGGACTTGTTTGTTGAGGCTCTGCCAATCACCTCAGCGTTCTGGGGAGTCCCCCTGCAACAGGAAAAAGGCCCTTGACCCAGCTGCCCCAAGGAGACTTCCCTCTCAGCCAGGCCTGGAAGATGGAGAGTTTGGGGATGGAAGGGAGGATCTGTACCCTCTTTCCCCAGCCTTTCTGGCACCCCCAGCTCTGGCTGCTAAACCCTGGGGTTTGGGGATGGAAGGGAGGGTCTGTACCCTCTTTCCCCAGCCTTTCTGGTACCCCCAGCTCTGGCTGCTAAACCCTGGGGTTTGGGGATGGAAGGGAGGATCTGTACCCTCTGTCCCCGGCCTTTCTGGCACCCCCAGCTCTGGCTGATAAACCCTGGGATGATGAGGGGCCGGCAAACCTAGCTGACAGAGGTACAAGCACAAGGGACAGACAGGAAGGAGGAGGAAGGGAAGGAAGGATGACAGAAATAGGAGGAGAGGGAAAGAGAGAAAGAGGAAAGGGGAAGTAGAAAAAGGTGAAAAGAGACAGAAAACACATGTGAGAGATGGAGAGACAAAGGGAGGAAGAGAAGGCATCACGACAAGAGAGGCAGGAGACGGAGATGGAGAGAGAATAAAAATAGCTCGGCATTAAGATAATTGCAGCTCACAGCTCTGCCCTCCGCGAGGAATTAAATGAGCTTTTATTACTTGGATTTTTCTCTCCTGGATCCTACGCGACTTCTCCAGAACTTGGGGAAAAGTTTTCCAGGTGGGCGGGCAGGTGGTGGGGGCTGCGTGGGTGACAGAGGAAGGGAACAGTTCTAGGGGAGCTGGGGGAGGCATTGGGAGCGGCAAGAGGAGCGGGGAGGGGCTGGGAGGGGAGAGGAAGGGAGGGGGGCCTGTGTCAGGCACGTCCCAGAGGGGCTGAGAGGCTAGGGTGACCTCCGTTCTCTCTGACTTAGAATTAATCATATGCAAATGAGATGTAAAAATAATATGCCACTCACTGGGTATTATTCTTGAGTTGGAAGCACAGGCGATTAGGCCCAAGGCACAAACTCAAGACCTTGTTTGACGTAGCTCTAATTGGACTTTGGATCTTTCTACCTGGACTGACAAAAAAACACACCTGTATCACAGGCTGCCTATGGATGCACAATAGGTGTAAGCACACTATTTTTTTTTATATATTTTATTGATTTTTTTTTTTTTTTTTTTTTACAGAGAGGAATGGAGAGGGCTAGAGAGTTAGAAACATCAATGAAGAGAGACATGGATCAGCTGCCTCCTGCACGCCCCCTACTAGGGATGTGCCCTCAACCAAAGTACATGCCCTTGAGCAGAATCGAACCTGGGACCTTTTAGTCCGCATACCAACGCTCTATCCACCGAGCCAAACCGGTTTCGCCTAAGCACACTATTTTTTAAAAGATTTTTAAATGGATGTTGTAGAGAGAGAGGAAGGGAGAAGGAAAGAGAGAAACATGGAAACGCAACCCCCTCTCTGGAACCGACTGGGAATTGAACCAGCAACCTTTTTTTTTTTTTTAATATATTTTATTGATTTTTCACAGAGAGGAAGGGAGAGGGATAGAGAGTTCGAAACATTGATCAGCTGCCTCCTGCATGCCCCCTACTAGGGACGTGCCCGCAACCAAGGTACATGCCCTTGACCGGAATTGAACCTGGGACCCTTCGGTCCACAGGCCGAAGCTCTATCCACTGAGCCGAACCGGTCAGGGCTGAACCAGCATCTTTTGATGCACAGGACCATGTCCATACGTCTGATCCCACCAGCCAGGGCCTGCGCACACTGTTCTGAGCGCACCATTTCTCTGCACATCACCGCCCGGTGCTTGCCACCGCGCCCGGCACACCAGAGGGACTGCGCTAACTGTCTCTGGAAGGCGAGTTAGGGAGGGCGGTGGGAGGCCTTTGCCCTGTTTCTCGGAGGTGGGGAGGATGGACAGTCAGGAATATTCCATTCCTTCCCCCAAGCAAGAGGCAGTCTCACGGGCTGAATATAAACTGGGGGGCTGGCCAGACCTGAGGAAGAATCTTAGGCCTGTACCTCACTGTGTGGCTTTAGACCAGTGGTTCTCAACCTGTGGGTCTCGACCCCTTTGGGGGTCGAGCAACCGTTTCACAGAGGTCGCCTAAGACCAGCGGAAAACACCTATTTCCCATGGTCTTAGGAACCAACACACGGCTCCTCGGTGTAGCAAAGTGTAGCAATGTAGTTTATTGTTGTCCTATGAAGACTGTTACCCATGCTACACCACAATTCGAGACAAAATTTCATTTATTTGTCATTAGAAATAAATATTTCACAATACATAATTACATACTGTTTTTGTGATTAATCACTATGCTTTAATTATGTTCAATTTGTAACAATGAAAATACATCCTGCCTATCAGATATTTACATGACAGTTCATCACAGTAGCAAAATTACAGTTATAAAGTAGCAACGGAAATAATTTTATGGTTGGGGGTCACCACCCCATGAGGAGCTGTCTTAAAGGGTCGCAGCCTTAGGAAGGTGGAGAACCACTGCTTTAGACAAAGTTCTCAGCCTCTCTGGTCGTCAGTTTCCTGGTGTTTCAAAGCCCAGCTCATACGTAGCCGTGACCATTCAATAAGTGCCTAGAAGTCAGCAGGGAGAGAGGAAGCTCAAATAGGAGACGGATTGACTTCACGAAAGAAGCCAGAGGCATGAGTCTACAGGAGCCGCGCATGGCTGTTCGGAACAGGACATTGTGGGCATCATTCCTTCACAGAGTCACCAGGAATCCGAGCCGAATCCATTGCATGGACATGCAGGCACGCACGCACGCAGCCCCAGCCCTGCACAGGGCTCCAGGCAGGCAGGCAGGTAGGTCATCAAGGAAGCTCCATTCCAGGGAGACGGTCTGAAAATGGCCAGCAGGTGGCAGAGTCGGCTAGAGTTTGGGCTGACCTGCTGGCACTTTGAGACCGCAGTTAGGCATCACACCCATGACCTTGGCACCACCGAGTTGAACCCAGCTGGCTGGGCCGGCGTGAGGCAGCTGGAAGGGATGCCCCAGGAAGAAGAGGGGAGCCCTAGCTGGGCGCACTGGGGCGTCTTTCCCTGACGCTGGTGGGGGTGAGGGCGATGGTGGGGGAGGGCAAGGGCGGAGCATTCCCAGGCCTGCCTCTGGAGAGGAGTGGACAGGGCACACTCTCAGCAGGGACCCTGGTGGCTCCCGGACAGGCAGGCAGTCACCCGAGACATCCATTCACACCCGCGCTCATTCATCCATTACGCATCCTTTGGCTCATTCAATAAATTCCCATTGGGTGCTTTTAAAAAACACAGACACACACACTTTATTGAGTTAGAATTTATATACAATAAAATGTACCAATTTTAAATATCCATTTATACGAGTTTTTTTTTTTTAAAATATAGCATATAACCGCAATCACAACACAGATATAGAACATTTTCATCACCCAAAAACATTCTCTTTTGCCCCATGCAAATCAGCCTCCCCTCTCCCCTCACTGGGTGTATCATTAGTCTTAGCACACTATTTCGAGACAGATCCTTCCCACCATCTGTCTTTGCACCATCATCTGCCTGCCATAGTGCCCAGAATACAGGAGGCACTGCATGCTGCGGAAGGGATAGACTGAGAAACGAATGAATGGGTGAGTACGTAAGTCAAAGACATTGACTATGAGGCATATACGGAGGCATTTCCTCTCTGCTGGGCACTGGGCTAGGTCCTTTATTCACACACTGGTGACCTGGTGCATGAAATTCGTGCACATTAAAGGGAAATTAATTAGAGGAAATATTTTAATATTGCTATTTGCCTTTATAATAGAAGTGTCAGAGATTAAAGAAAATTAGTAAAATTGATATGAAAACCTTCCTTCTGTCCAGGTCTGGGCCGCCCCACGGGAATCAGAGTCAAGCCCCTGCCCATCCACGTGCACCTCAAAATCACACAAGACCCAGACTCATTGGGCTAGATCTAGAACCAGCCAACCCCACCCCCCTCAAGCCCGCCAGGGTGGGGTGCACAGCTGGAGGTCCCCGGCCCAGGCCGGGGCAAGGGGCACACCTTGAGATCCCTGTCAAGCCCCATGGTCAGGGAGCAAAGCCTGAGGTCCCCCATTAAGCCCTTCCAAGGCGTGGCCTAATGTCCCCCAGCCTGGCACCAGGGCAGGGAGCATGGTCTGAGATCCCCTGGACTGGCACTGGGGCAGGGTATGTGGCCTGAGATTCCCTGTCAAGCCCCACCAGGTGGGGGGTGCAGCCTCAGATCCCCTCCCCTGGCCCAGCACCATGCAGCCTCAGGCACCTGCTCATTAAGGCTCGTTAACGGAACTCGGCCTCACCTGTGGGTGCAGCCATCTTGTTACAGTGGGATGGTCAATTTGCATATGCCCTCTTTATTAGATAGAATTACTTCATTAGCATCATTCCATTTTACAGATGAGGCGAATGAGGCTCAGGACCTTTTGCCTAGACCCACAGCCCGGGTTCAAACACAATCTGACTCCAGAACTCTCTTTACTGCCTGCTGCCTTTAATACATTCAGGATGGGCAAGTGGAAGGTCACCTGCATGTCCTGCACCCACCTTCTCTCTTGCTCAGCGTTGGACAGGGTTTCTCTCTGGACCCATCTGGGGTTGGTGGGAGGGGAGTGGTGGGGTGGGGTGTGAAGCAGAAATCAATGTGCCTAGGCTGCCCTCTGGTGGCAGATCCGAGTACAGCGGTTTCTCTGCTTTCTGGCGCCCCCAGGTGGGCTGTTGCTGAAAAGAACGAACAAGCCAGCAGCCCACAGCGGGGGCAGCCTCAGCCCCGGGCACCTGGAGACTCCCTGCTCTGGCCACTGCCTGGTGCCCCCGGAGGTGCCAGCTGAGGCTGCCCCCGAAGAATGCCAGCTGCCGGAGCCCGCCGCCTCCCACCCCCTCCACCAGCCTCACACACACTCCAATCCCGGTCCAGTCGGCTGCTTCCATTCCCTGAAGAAGAGGCCCTAAAGTTAAAACAGCTGTTAATTTATAAACCAATTTTTCCGTGACTGCTTAATAAATCGCCAGCAGCTGCTCTGCCCCCTCCTCCTGCCCAGGCACCCGGCCCTGAGGGCTGCACGGGGAAGCTCAGAGCCGCCAGCCTCCCCTCCTGCCTCCTTCCCCCGGCTCCCCAACTGGCCCCCATCTTCCAGGAAAGTGGGTGGGCTTGGGGGAGACCCTGATGAACCCTGCTTCTTTGGGTTTCGGTGGAGTGGAGAGGTGAGGGTGGGTTTTCTTACCTCGTGGGCTGCAGCCCAAAGGCCATCCCTACTAATGCCCTACAACCTCCCACCCTCTCCCCCAAAAACACACACACCTAGACTCCCAGGCCCAGAAGGTAGGTGTCAAAGGTCGCCTTAGTTCCAGGGAGAGGAGGGTGTCCAGATCCCCCAGAGACGTTTCCCAGAGCCCCTGGGAGGGAGGGGATTCTGGGCTCAGCCTTGAGGGTGCTGGAATCTCAATGCCCATATCAGGGTGGTCCCCCTGACAGATGCTAACAACCCCCTGACTCTGCTGTTCTCTCAAGGGTGGACTAGGAGATGCCCACATACCCATCCTCAGGATAATGAGAGGAGGGGTTTGGGCTCCAGAACAGTCGCTTTGCCCAACTCCCTCAGATAAAAGGCACCATGAAAACCCACCTGGCGGGCACAGGCATGTGGGTTTTTTTTTTTGGTTTTTTTTAGTTCTTTTTTAATTAATTTTTAAAAGAAGAGAGAGAGCCGAGACCGGTTTGGCTCAGTGGATAGAGCATCGGCTTGCGGACTGAAAAGTCCCAGGTTCGATTCCAGTCGGGGGCATGTACCTTGTTTGCGGGCACATCTCCACTGTGGGGTGTGCAGGAGGCGGCTGATCGATGTCTCTCTCTCATCAATGTTTCTGACTTTCTATCTCTCTCCCTTCCTCTCTGTAAAAAATCAATAAAATATATTTTAAAAAAAGAAAAAGAAAAGAGAGAGAGAGAGAGAGAGAGAGACATCAATCTGCTACCTCCTTTATGCCCTCTGAGCCTGAAACCCAGGCATGTGCCCTGACCAGGAATCGAACTGACAGCTCTTCAGTGCACAGGACGCCGCCCAACCCACTGAGCCACACCTGCCAGGGCCACAGGCATGTCCTTCTCTTCGCATCTGCAAATTCCAAAGGCACTTCGGGGGGGGGTGGGGCGGGGGAGAGTCCTGCTGGTACTGTGACCCCTGGCTCCCCTGGGCGAGGGCTCAATCTCGCCATGCCCCTGTATCCACCAGGAGCTCCACGGAAAAGGGGAAGTAGGATGATAAAGCACAGCGGGTCAGGAGTTCAAACCCCGGCCTCCCGCTTACTAGCTGTGTGACTTTGGGCAAGTAACTTAGCCTCTCTCTCCTTCGTTTGTCTCTATGTATAAAATAGGGATAATTACAGGATTATGAGAATTACACAAGTTTATGCACATACAGTGCCTGGCACATAGGAAATGCCTACAAAGTGACAGTATTTATTGTCTTCGCTTCCCCTGCTGGATCTGCTGGGTCTCCCAATAAGCAAACCTTGGGGTGGGGGTGTCCAGGAGATGTCAGGGGGTAGATAGTAGTAGATAGTAGTCCTGGGGACAAAATGAAGAAGAAAACTAACTAGAATTCCCGGGTTATATGGTTCTCATTCCTGGCCATTCTTCCACCACCTCCCCCAATCCCTTCCCCCCACCCCTCCCTACTCTGGTAGCCATGCCCGCCCCTAGCCTGCTTCTTGGGAAAGAAGGGGAAGCTTACACACACTCCCGCGCCTGGAGCCCCTACCTCTTAGGAATTAAGTTCTGCCCAGTTGGTATAGCTCAGCGGTGGCGCATTATCCCAAGAGGCCACCGGTTCGATTCCTGGTCCAGGCACATGCCCAGGGTTGTGGGCTTGATCCCCTATGGAGGGGGTGGAGGAGGCAGCCAATCAATGATGTTTCTCTGTCTTCAATTTTTCTTCCTCTCTATCCTTCTCCTTTCCTCTCTCTTTCTCTCTCTCTCTCTCTCAAAAATCAATAAACAGCCCTAACCAGTTTGACTCAGTGGATAGAATCAACCTGAGGACTCAAGGGTCCCAGGTTTGATTCCAGTCACAGGCATGTACCTTGGTTGCAGGCACATCCCCAGTAGGGGGTATGTGGGAGGCAGCTGATGGATGTCTCTCTCTCATCGATGTTTCTAACTATCAATCCCTTTTCCTTCCTCTCTGTAAAAAATCAATAAACATATTTGTTTTAAAAAAAAAGAATGAGCCGAGACCGGTTTGGCTCAGTGGATAGATCGTCGGCCTGCAGACTGAAAGGTCCCAGGTTCGATTCCGGTTGGGGGCATGTACCTTGCTTGCGGGCACATCTCCACCGTGGGGTGTGCAGGAGGCGGCTGATCGATGTCTCTCTCATCGATGTTTCTGACTTTCTATCTCTCTCCCTTCCTCTCCGTAAAAAATCAATTAAAAAAAAAAAAAAGAATGAGTAAGTCCCTCCCACAGTCTGTCCAATTGAAATCCTTCCATTTCTCCTCTTGTTCTCCAGTCACTAGGGGCTGCCAGGACCCTTCCGTGCCTCACCCCCATGAGGACGGGGAGTCACACAGGCCAAGGGGAGCCTGGCCTTGCCACGTCCTCCTTGCGTGCCCAGAGCAGTTCAGCCGGCCGCTTTGGGCCTCGGGTTCCCAGCTCTGGAATGGGGAGAACCCCGGAAGCCACCTCGGGCGTGTTGTGGGGGTTGAACGTGACACGGCCCGTGAACCATGAAGTTCTCAGCGGCAGGCCTGGCTCTCAGCAGGTGCTGAGGACACGGTGGGGAGAGGCAGGTGGCAGAGGGCGGTGGAAAGATGCCAGAGCTGGACCGTCTGGGGTCAAGGCCCACTCCGCGACTCCCAGCTCAGTGACCTTGGCTCTAACCTTTCTGTGCGCCTGCGTCTTTGTCCCTAACATGGGGACTAGGACCGAACCTATGACAGTGAGGCCCCTAGCCCTCCAGCTACGAGTTTGCCAGAAGCCACAGTGCTGTTAGTTGCTGTTGCTGTCATCTGCTCCCCCCCCCCCGTCCCCTAGTACTGCTGCTGCTCCTCAGGCTCCGCTCCACCCAGGGGGGCTGGTGGGTGGCAGAGGTTGGCAGGGGTACGCAGACCCAGACCAGAGACCCCCTAGTATTGGGGACCTCGGCTCGGGGCAGGCCTGCAGCCTCGACTTCCCCCGTGTTCCCACCTCTGGCATCCCCTTCGTTCTGGTTTGGCGCCATCAGGAGGCACACGCCTCTGGGAGTCAATGGTCCTGCACCGCAGCCAGCCCTCTCCCTCTGCCCAGGTCCTGGCTACCTCCTGCAAACAGCGCGGGTCCCGCGGGCCCACTCAGGCCTAGGTCTGCTCTGCCAGGGTGCCAGCTGGTGCCCAGGGGGGCGGGGCAGCAGTGAGATCATGTGGAAAGGGAGAGCTGGAGGCGCCCCGAGCCTGGGAGGCCCCCCACCAGAGGCGAGGAAGGACGGGGGGCATCCAGGACAGCCTAGGAGGTCCCCTCCCCTCCTGGCAGACCTGGGAGAGAGAGAGCGAGGCCGGGCCTGTCCGGTGCTGGGTCTCCTGCAGGTGGACTCTCCACTTCCCTGTCCCTGCCCTCCGCCCTCGCCCCTGCCCCCAGGCCCTGGCCTTGGCCTTTCACAGCTCCTTGCCCTCTTTCCTTTTTCTTAAAGGAACCCAGCTCAGCCTCCTCCCCTCCCCTCCCCGCACCGGCTCCTCTCCTTGGGAGCCTCACAGAAGGACATGGGGGTCAGGGTGAAAGCTCAGCCCCGGCTGGAGACCCGCCTCTGCCAGGGCTGCAGCGGCGCCCCAAGCCCGCCCAGGGCACCGCCGCCCCGGCGTCTCCCAGCGCTCCCGTCCCCCCCGCCCCGCCGCGCCCCTTCCCGCCGCCACTGGCCCTTTAAGAGCCTCTCCGCGCGCCGCCGTCCCGGATCAGCCAGAGAGACCATTAAAATTTTATGCAGAATGAAAATGGGCCAGGTCTCCAGCTTCCTCGCTCCCATCCAATGATTTATTACTCGCAAATACCACAGAACTAATTAGTATAGTAATTAATTAATACGCATTTGCATATTTGCATGTGCAATTAGTGCAGCGGAGTGATTACTGGGAGGATGCGGGGGCCCCGGATTGTCAGATGCGAGGGGGGAAGTGGCCTGGAAAAGAGTTAGTGGGGATGAACTTTGCAGGGAGCGCGAGGGCGGGGAGGGAGGGAGGGAGGGAGACGGGGGGCGGGCAGGCGCGGGGCGGGGCGGGGCGGGGGGCCCGGGGCGCGGGCGCAGCGCCCCCCGCAGGTGGTAAGTAGCAGGAGCGCCCGGCCGGGCCGCACCGCCGCCCCGAGAGAGGGATGCCCGTCGGGGGTCGCGACCCCGGCGCCCCCTCCGCGCCCCGCCCGCCCCGCGCGTGGCACGGCTCCAAGCGGCGGCTGATTGCTATGCTTTGTGCCTCTCGCGGCGAGCGGCGCCCGCGGAACGGGCTGCACAAGCTGTTTCCCTGCCGCGCGGCGGCGGCACCTTAAAGGGGCAGCGCTCTCCTCCCGCCCTCGCCGGCCGGACCCCGGACCCCGACCCCCCGCCTCGGAGCCGTCGGCTGCACCCTCTTCCGAGAGGCGACCTTGGGCTCCCGCCGGGCGAGAGGGCGCGGGGCGGGCGGCCGGGAGGCGGCGTGGCCCCCGGGGCGCGGGGCGCGTGCGGAGGGAGCCCGGCGGGCGGGCGGGAGTCAGGCTGCGCGCTGGGCTGTGTGCCAGGCGCGCGGCGGGGGGTGCGGGGTGCGGGGTGGGGGGGGAGAAGGAGAAAAAATAAAACGGGGAGAAAGCCAGGAGGAGGAGAAGGAGAGAGAGGCCGGGCCCCGCTTGGTGCCAGGTGCTTCCTCCCAGGACAACCGCTCTCGCCGGGAACCCTCGCAAAGGTTCTGTGGGTGCGGCTCCTTCCGCCCATTCTACAGACGGGACGGAGGAGCAGGGGGGCAGGTGGCGGGCGATCAAGTGGTGGATGAGGCTGGGGTTCCAGCTGGCCTGTCCAGCACCAGGTGCTCAAGTACGTGGTGCCAGGGGCCAGAGGAGAAAGTGGCCTCTCCGTAGGAGACACCCGGGAGGACTTCCTGGTGGAGGAAGCACCTCGCTGAGCCTGCAGTGCAGAGGAGGAGGACACCTGCAGAAGCTGAGGGGAGAGAGAGGCGGAACAGAGAAACCCCATGTTTCCATGGGACTGCCCCTCCCAGTGTAGACAGGGACCCCCCCCCCCATCCATCCATAGGACTGCAGAGACTGCGGGGGCACTGGCTCCTGGGACTTGG